>JAWWLR010000127.1:45630412-45642843 GCA_035041075.1 Acraspis erinacei
TTTGATGAAAATTCAACTATTTTTTTGAAAATTTTTGTTTTTATTTAAAAAATTCATCTATTTTAGTAGAAACTGCATCTTTCTTGGAAAAAATTCAACTGTTTGGTTATATATTTCAAAACTTGGTTGATAAGTAATTAAAAAAATTTTAATTAAAAATTCCTCTGTTTTAGTAGAAATTTCATCTTTATTTAATAAAAATTAAACTTCTTGGTTAAAAATTGAACTATTTTTTTTAATTTGTGTTATTATTTCAAAAATTCATCTATATTAGTAGAAATTCCATCTTTTTAAAATAAAAATGCAACTGTTTGGTTAAAAATTAAAAAATTTTGTTAAAAATTGTTGAAACTTAAAAAAAAGTTGAAAATTCTACTGTTCTGTTGAAAATTCGTATCTTTGGGTTGAAAATTGAAATATATTTCTAGGAAACTTACTTCTGATTTAAAGCTCAGATTTTAATGTTAAAAAGTGAAACTAAAACCTTTTTTGTATGCAAATTTAAACACATTTTTTTAACATTTGTCTTTTCGATTTAATAATGTATATGTTTTAGTCGAAATTTCATCTTTCTTGGTTGAGAATCCAACTGTCTGGTTGAAAATTAATCTTCTCTGTTTGAGGATTCAACTATTTTGTTTAAACCACTTTGTTAAGAAATAATTTTTTGTCAAAGATTCATATTTTTATTTTAGAATTCATCTCTTTGCTTGAAAATTTAACTACTTGTTTGAGAAATATTTTTTTATCGGTGGAAACTCAATTTTTCTATAGAAAATTTGCCTTTTGGCTTGAAGCTTGAACAATTTAGGTAAAAAAATTTTCTTTCATGATTGAAAAATCGTTATTTGTTGAAAATTCTTCTTTTTAGTTCGGAAAATTAATTTAAAAAAATTAAATTTCATCTTTCTTGCTTAAAATATCGATTTTTAAATTTCGTTATGGAGAATTCGTCTTTCTGCGTTGAAAATTTATTTATTTTATTGACAATTGAAGTATTTTGTTAAAAAGGTATCTTTTATGATAAAAAATTAATTGTTTGTTTATGATAAATAAGTAAATTTAAAAAAAGTTATTTTCCATCTAAAATATTGTTTTATTCCATTTACAAAACTTCCGATCTTAAAAATATTACAAGACTAAAAAGAAAAATCTGAGATTTTTGAAAATGAAATTTTCACCCTGTAAAGCTTTATTTAAACACAGAAAATGTTCATTAGTCTCAAATCTGATTTGCTTTTTAGTTTTATGTTTTCATATTTCATCCACGTGCTTCATTTCCACGCTTCAGAAAATTGATGGGGTGTAAGGAGCAAAGTGGGGGATGAGTCATAACTTCGGTCGGCGGAAAATTGCTACAAGACACCGTAATCTTCATTCAGGATACTTGGGTTGAAGAGAATGGGGATATCATGGATTTCATAAAAGGGTAATTTCGACTGATGAGTACTAACAATACTCATTCGTCTATGTACTAATGAATTTTAGGTATTACTCCATACTTCCTTCGGCCATAAAAAGAGAATATGTAGCAGAAAACCCATTCGCAGTTGAAATTGTTTTAGATCCTTAACTTCATTGAATTTTCAATAAGGCGACTATAAAGTACAAAACATGAAGTAGCAGTAAAAGATATTCTAGTGTCAAATATTTTAAGAAAATAATAAAAAATTAAAGGGTTCTTTTAATCCTGGAAAAAATCGCGGTCATTTTACGGTTAGTAAAAAATTTTAACGGACATTTGTATGGTGATTGTGAATTCTCTTTTTTTAAAGCTCCTTCAGATTTGAAAAACAGATTCGCATCACGTTTCTCGTGCTTCGCACTCGATTTCGTCAAAAACCCGAACTTTTCTACATTATTTTCAACTCTATTATATCAAATGTTTATTATATTTATTTTTGTATCTCGGTCTGGGGCTGTTTATTCGGATATTGCAAAATAAAGTAAAAATCTCCTGTTTAATGATTACTTTAATATTTGTTTCATATTTTTCATTAAATGTTATTCTTAGCCACCCTGAAAAATGTATATCATCTCAATAAATTTATATTATTAACATTCATAATATGCATTAGCAGTGGAACAAAAGTATTTTTATTGCCTTATTTTTATGATTAGAAAAAAGCGTATTTGA
The DNA here is from genome assembly GCA_035041075.1 of Acraspis erinacei. NCBI lineage: Eukaryota > Metazoa > Arthropoda > Insecta > Hymenoptera > Cynipidae > Acraspis > Acraspis erinacei. The sequence goes on from JAWWLR010000127.1 coordinate 45,632,550, forward strand.
ATAAAATAAAAAAGATTATTAAACACTTTACTGCAACTTTGGTCGTGTTTCCATAAATTTAATTTTTTATATTCAGTGTAGATGTCATGCAGGCGAAAAATGTTGTTTAATAAAATGTTATTGTATCTTGTGTCCTTTTTCCAAAAAGTTTATTTTTTCTATTTTTAATCGATTTTTATAAGCACACATTATAAAAAAACTTGTAGATATTTTTTGGTTAAACAACTTTGTCTTTTAATTTGGTTCGTCTCTTGTATCTTTTTTCCACAAATTTTTATTTTTTATTTTTAATCTTATTTCATGCGATTGAAAGAAAATCTACTCGTCCTATCTAAAATGATTAATAACAAATTTATAGATCTTTTTGGGGTGAACGACTTTAGTCGAAAAATTTATTTTAAAAATTTGTAATGGTATTTTTTACGAATAAAACAAAAACTGCGCATCCTATAAAAAATAATTATTTAATTAGTCCCAAAATGTATTTTTTTAATGTTGTCTTTTACAATTAAAAACAAAATCTACGCGCCCTATCGAAAAGTGATTAAAAATAAATTTGTAGATATTTTCAGGGCACGCAATTTTAGTGAATTCATTTTTTTCGTATCTTGTATACTTTGACCACAAAATGGAATTTTTAGATTTTTCATTATTTTTTGTGCGATCAAATTTTGAATTTTTAACTTTTCGACAAATTTAAAAAACTTCTGATGAGAATCTTGTAGGGTTTCAAAAAATAAACGCTTTTCTTCTTTTTTTCTTTAACTGTCTTTCTTTTGATTGAAGGTTAATAACTTTAGTTAAAAATTAATCTCTGGCTGAAAATGTAAATATTTTGTTTTCTTCAAAATTAATTTTTTAACTGAAAATTGATCTTTTGCAGTTGAAAAGTTAAGTACATATTTAGTTGACAATTCGCACTTTTCTTTCGTAAATTATTCTATTTTGGTATACATTTTTCTTATACATTTTTCTTGGTAAAAATGAAATTTGTTTTGAATTAATCTTTTTTGGTAGAATTCAGCTGTATTTTTACTTATAAGAAAAATACTTTGTTTGTTTAAAAATAAGCTCTTTAGTTCAAAGTTGAACTACCTCGTTAAACATTCTTTTTTTTTAATGAAAATCTAAATACTTAATTGAAAAATCACTTCTTCAAAATTAATTTTTTTAAATGAAGTTGTAAATTGATCTTCTTCAGCTAAAAATTAAAGTTTTTGGTTAAACATTCGTATTTTCCATTAAAAAATTTATCTGTTGTGTTAGAACTTACAATCTCAACTCAACTATTTTTCTGAAAATTGATCTTTTTTGGTAGAATTCAACTGTTTTTTTTTTACTTAAAATTAACTTTTTTTTATTTTTTACTTAAAGTACTTATTTTAAGTAATTTTTCAGTTAATTAATTTTTTCTACTGGTCTAGAATCAATATTTTTAAATATTTTTTTTTATATGGTGAAAAATGCTCTCTTGCTCCGCCGGGATCCGAAACCCGGTCTTTCATATATCGAGTCTGATACTCTTACCCACTAACCGACGAAGAGACGAGATTATTTTCTTTAAAGCTCCTCCAAATGCAATTCCAATGTCATGCCTTATACTTTTCAGATTTAATTTTTACACGTGAAAGTTATTTTTATTTTTGATGTTAAGGTTTTTTACCAGGAAATCTTGATAATAATTTTGATGTCAAATCATTTTTATCTAATGTTTTAGAATCAATATTATTAAATATTTACAATGCGAAAAACATTAACGCCAAAAAGATTAAATAAGAAAAAAAAAGAATTTAAGGTTTAGCTATTTTGGCTTAGATGGTACCGTCATTGTCTTATGTTCCAACACTCCAGCCTTGGAAATTACGCTGACCCGGGTTCGATTCCCAAAGCAGGAATTGAGACTGGTTGTTTTTTCAGCAACCACCTTAGACGAAAATTAATATTTTGTTGAAAATTCAGATATTTGTTGAAAATTCATTTCCTTTTTATAATAATTTTATTAACTGAAAAATCAACTCTTTTCTGTGTTGGAAATACATTTTTTAACTAAAAATTTAAATTTTGAATTTGGTTTAAAATTCACCTTGTTAAACTATTCAAAATAGTATATTTTTAGGACTAAAATTGGGAAATTGATTAATTATTAACAGATTCAGAACAATCCTCTAAAATCAATTATTATTCAATTTAAAAAAATTGAATTACAGTTCGCATAAAAAATGATTAATTAATTTATATTTACAGTTAATAAACTCAAAACGCTTTTTATCTAAAACCAAATTTCCAGCGCTTGTGAATTTTAGTTGTTAAAAACTTCTTCTAAGGTAACAAATTAAATTAAAAAAAGAGTTGAAATGAAACTTATTTTAAATTGCATACAAAATTTGTAAAATTCCCGATTAAAAAATAATTTCACCCTTGTTTCCCGGGTTTTACTGGTCTCAAAAACTTCGTAGTCATTTCCCGTTTTACCGTTCCAGCGGCCACCCTAAATTAGTTCAAATAAGCTAATAATAATTCCAAAAATTGACTATTACTAACAATAAAATTGGAAAGCTTCCTTCTAAAAAAAAATTGATAAAATACAATCACCTTTATAGCAACGACCCAAATATTATTTTGTCCATTATTCCCTTTCAAACTTGATTGAATGCGATTGAATAGAACCTTCAGGTGGTGAAATACTGCAGGCATCCTCGACATTCAAAAAATACTTTTCGCTGTAAAGCAATCAGTATTGAAAGTTTTGAAAATGTTTGCTCGCAAATGAATGGTGTTAAATGGCAAAAAAATATTTTCATTCGCGCTTTTCCTGTTACAATTTTCAAATATAAACATTTTTCCTACATTTAGATGATTAAACTCGTTTCATTCATCAAAAGTCTTTAGAAATATTCATTTGCATTTTTTAGTTATGAAGGTATTAAAAATGTCAAAATTTTAATTTTCAAAAAGGGTTAGGGAAAACGAAAAGCCCCTATCTGTTGGATGTCGAGTAGAATACATAATTTTTTTGCTTTAAAATAAAGAATATTTTTATCTTTATAAGACTTTACTTTAAAAAAAGGTTCCTTTCGTATACAATAGAATGGTGTTAGCCCCATGAAGTTTAACACGTATTTCCCATAAGAAAAAAGGGCGCTCTTGTAAATTTTATTAAAAATCGTCAATATTAGCTTAATAGAACTAAAGCTCAGCATTTATCTTAAAAATTAGCGATAAAATATGAAAAATATATTAATTGTTAAATATCACCCCCATAAGTCTATTTTATAGGGTCTAAAAAAACCCATAAGTGCAAAAAAGGATTTTACAAGTTTTTTGCGCTAATTATGATCTTTTGCGTTTATGAAAAATAAAAATTGTTTCTAATACACAAAATACTACTTTTTACCAAAAATGAGATGTTTACATAAATTGTTTAAACAATTTATTATTGTTTTTAGAAATTTTCTTTTAGAATAGAGATGGAAAATGATGGTTTTTTTCTCAAAAATTTTCATTTTCGTCCAGTTTTCTATCAGAAAGAGGTAATAGTTTATTAATTTTAAGAAGAATAATTGTTTAAATAATGTATTGTTGTTTATAAAATTATCTTTAAGTAATGCTCGAAATTGCGGTTTTTTTCTAAACTTCTCAACTTTTTGTGAACTTTTCACTTGGTGTGAGTTAAGATTCAATTTAATGTAGCAAAAATGATTGTTGAAACAAATGATTATTTGCTATGCCTATCTTCTTCTATATGAATACTACAAAGGTGCGGTTTTATTCTGAATTTTTAAACTTTTTAAAATTTTTAAATTATATTAAAGTAATTATTAATTCAAGTTAACAAAATAATTGGTTAAACAATTTATTATTATTATTATTAATAATATTATCTTTGCCAAATCGTAGAAAGTTTTGGATTTTTTCTGAAATTTTTAACTATTTTTCTTTTCTTCACTTGTACTATAACCATAATTATTTAAGTTGAGCAAAAATAATCGTTTAAACACATTATTATTATTATTCCTAATAACTATATTTTTAGACAAAAAACAGAATGCTTTAATTTTTATTTATTATTATTATTATTCGCCAACATTTCAAATAAATGGAATAAACTTTCAGTGAAAGATTTGAATTTGTAACCAGAAAGATGAACTTCCAACCCAGAAAATGAAATTCATTTAAAAAAGATAAATGCTTCACAAAAAATGGAATAGTTCATTTCAAATTAGAAGAATTAAATTTTAACAAGAAAGATTCTTCAATCAATAAATAACAAATATTTTATCAAAACTGTTCAATTTTCAAATTAAAAATATAATTTTGTTGTAAACGGTTGAGTTTGAAACCGAAAATATGATTTTCTATAAAGAAAAATTGCGTTTTTCAACAACAAAATTTTGTATTTTAGGTAATCTCGATAATCTGATAATTCTAGCCATCCAGGTGCATTTTTTACAAAAAAAATTAACACAATAAATTCTGAACAATAAATAAACAAATTTTCAAACAAAGAAATCAATTTTTAAACAGAAATAGAATAGTTCAAGGAATCTTTATTGTCATGCGAGAATAACAGGAATTATTAACGTCTTTTCAGACTAGATGGAGTTCTGAATAATGAAATTTTTCGACAAAATTTAATTTCAAAAAAAGAATATTCAAATTTTTCTTCAAAAATTAATTTTCAACCAAAAAATATAAATTTTTAATTAAATGGCTGTAGTTCTAGCCGTCAAGGGGAATTTTCTAAAAAACAAAATGTTACATAATAAATGATTTTTACACTATAAGTGATACATTTTTCTCAACTAAAAGAACTTATCTATAAAAAAATGAAATTTTAATCAAAGATTATATTTTTATCCCAAGAGTTAATTTTTTATACAAAAAAATATACATTTTCAACAAAATACATATATTTTTAACTTTAAAAGATCAATTTCCAGTTAGAAAAATAAAGTTTAAACCAAAAAGAAAAAATTCCTTAACAAAACAGTCACAAATTTTCAAACAAAGAAATGAATTTTTAAACAAAAATATAATAATTAAATTTCTAGTCAATTTTCAAACGAAAATAGAATAGTTAATTTAAATTTTTAGTTCGAAGAAAATTGTTGAATTTTCAAGCCAAAAATATAAATTTCTTGCAAATGGTTGAGTTTTTAACCTGAAAATATGAATTTTAGCATGAAAAGTTTAATTATTCAATAAAAGATATTTTTATCTTAGTTAATCTCGATAATATGAGGATTCTAGCCCTCCAGGTGAATTTTCAACAAAAAAGAACTTTTTAATACTTTAAATGATTTTTTGACTGAAAGAGATACATTTTTAACAAACAATAAAACAGTTGAATTTACAGTTAGAAAAGTTAATTTTTAACCAAAAGGAAACAAAATTTTCAACTAAATAGTTATATTTTTGACTTCATAAATGAATTTTCAACTAAAATAATGAATCTCCATACAGAAAAAAGAATTTTTAATTAAAAAAATTGAATTTTCAACCCAAGAGATTAAGTTTCTACCAAAAAGGATACATTTTCAACCAAATAAATCAATTTTTAGTTGAAAAAGATAAATTTTCTGTTAAAAATAGGATAGTTTCATTTTCAGTTAGAAAAATAAAATTTTTGAAGTTAAAAAGAAAGAGATTCTCAACAAAAAATTAAAAAATTTGCAAACAGAAGAAATAAATTTCTAAACAAAAATAAAATAGTTAAATTCATAGTGAAAGAATCGATTTTTAACCAAATAAAATAAATTTGTAATGAAATAGTTAAATATACAACCGAAGATAAAAATTCTCAACTAAAATCATGAATCGTCAACTGAAATTTCTTTCACAAAACCAAATAAAAGGGGAATTTTCTACAAAAAAGAGAAACAAATATTTAATACAATAAATGATTTTTATATTAAAAGAGATAGATTTTCAACCAAAAATAGAACAGTGGAATTTACAGTTGAAAAAATAAATTTTTAACCAAAAGGAAAGGAATCTTAAATAAAATAACTTATGCATCTTCAAATAAAAAATTAACTGTTAATAAAAAAATTGAATTTTTAAGCGAAGAGATTAATTTTCTACCAACAAAAGATACATTTCCAATCAGAAATAAAATAGTTTATTTTTCTAGTTAAAGAAATAAAATTTATACCCAAAAGAAACACATTGGTAAATAACAATAGAATAATTTAATTTTCAGGGAAAAATTGATTTCCAACAAAATAAAATAAATTTTTAATGGAATAAAAAAAATAAATAAATAAAATATAAATAAAAATATAATAGTAGAATTTACAGTTAGAAAAATTGAAATCTTAAACCAGGAAGCTAATTTTCTAAAAAAAAATTTTGAACAAAATACATCAATTTTAAACCGAAAAAGATACACTTTCAATTGACAATACAATATTTTCATTTCGAGTTAAAAAATAAAATTTAAATCAACAAGAAAACAATAGTTAACAAAACTGTTAAATTTTCAAGCTAAAAAGATGAATTTCCGGCAAACCGTTGAGTTTTCAACTCGAAAATATGATTTTTTATCAAGAAAAGTTAAATTTTTCAGGAAAAAAATTCTTTTCCGTAATCTCGATAATCTGAGGATTCTAGCCGTTGGGGTGCTTTTTTCGCCTCGCTGCAATGTAGTGATATCCACGCTGACTAGCTTTTTTCCCCCTAGTTAGCGTACAAAGGTGTCGGTGATAAAGTTAATGGCCAGTCATGGTCTGTCTGCAAGACCCTGGGGGTCTATAAAAGCAACTGAAAATATCCTGCTCCATCTGCTAATGCTTTGCGCGAAACGTGCTCAGCATTGCAATTTATGCAATCCTTCTCATTAAATTTGAGACTTACACGTTGGAGCATCTCGAGCAAAATCCAATCAAACGAAGCGCAAGTGTAAGCGACAAGGATCTCAAGAGATTAGGGCCGTTTGAAATCGTCCTCGTCCTGCTGAAATTGTCATAATCTCATTCTGCACACTCTGCATATCATTTCCTGCTCAGTATTCTGCAAAGATGTGGGTTAATGTCAAAAGTTCATTTTCGAAATTATATCCTTCCAAAATAAACGGGGTGGCGAAAAACCTTCATTTTAAAAATTCCCTGACTTTTATCTAATTGAGGCGGCGGATACAATAACTCGTTACGCGCTTGGAAACGCGTAGAAATTCACCAAACTCTCGGTTTTTGTCCCCGCGGTCCTTGGCCTTCCTAAAACTGCTGGCTCTCGCAGTTTTTAGCTCATGGGGCGAGAGATTATCTGCGCGGCGGGAATGCGCAGTGCGCGGGTACTCACTCGCATATATTGCGCAATATTATTTATTCCAATTGTGAACCGTTCAAAAGCCCCTAAAAAGCGATGGAAAAATGAAAATGGAAGCGATTTAAAGTCAACAGACTCAGTCGCATGGAGCGTTTTGTTCCTCATTTGCCCTCATTTTTCCTCATTTGCATCCTCAAAGTGGGAGGTTTGTAATTACTTAAATTTTCAAATCTACCTTTTTAACACACTTTGTAAAAAAACTTGGTTTATTTTCCAGCATTTGATTTTTGATGTTAGAGAAAATCTTTAGTGAATTAAAAACTAGTTTATTAAATTTTCAAGATTTTCAATAATCGTCAAAAGAGAATGAATAGTACATTATGTGGTTAGGTGCACAAGGTCAGCAAATCACACGAATTCTAATCGGCTGTGTGCACCATGCCACACACGATACTTTTTGCCTCGAAAACATTAAAAAATGAGCATTTATTAAGCCTGTTGAGACGAACCATGTGTTGACGACCACTGTTCCGTTGACCTGCTGGCTCTATACTAATGCCCGCCGGGTTCAAAAGTAACGGATTGCCCAGTGGCACTGGGCTTATATAGAACTGCGCATGCGCATTACCAATGATGCGCATCAGTCTCAAATACGCCAATGTGTCCCTCGAAACAGGGCTAAAAATGCTCATTTTTGATGTATGAGAGGCAAAAAAATCTTTTTTAGGTAAAAATTCAACTTTTTAGTTGAAAGTTGAATTACCTTGTTAAACAAAATTTTCTTTGCTTGAGGATTCATAATTTTTTTAAGAAATATTTTTTTCAAAGTTTAACTATTTTGTTAACATTTTTTAAAATCATTTTTTGCCATCAAAATGTAACTATACCAGGTTTGGTTGAACATTTATATTTCATATTCAAAAATTCGACTATTTGTTTAGAAATTACTGTATAATGTCAAAATTTTTTGGTGGTAGAAAATTAATCTCCTTGTTGACTTTGTTGACTTCTTTACTTCAAAATTGATGTATTTTGATAATAATTAATCTTTTTTGGTAGGAAATTAATCTTTTTGGTTTAAAATTAATTTCTGCCGTTTGAAAAATAGTTTTTTTGATTATAAATTAATTTTTTTAAACAAAAAATTAGACCAAAAGTTAAATATCAATCTTCTTCAGTTGAAAATTGAACTATTTCTTCAAAAATATCTGTATTTTTTTGAAACTTTGTATTTTGTGGCAGAATATAAATCTTTTCGGTTGAAAATTCAACTATTAGGTTAAAATGTTAACTAACTATTTATTTAATTTTTAACTAAATATTAAGAATTATTTTTTTCTTTGGTTAAAAACTTTTTTCTTTGGATAATATTTAGTTTTTTGGATTGAAAATTAATTTTTAAATTAAAAATGTAACCAAATTTTTTGCTACACTTCTTTCTTATAGAAATTTGATCTTTCCAGTAGGAAATTCATTTATTTGGTTGAAAACCTAACTATTTCGTTTGAAATTTTGATTTATTTGCTTAAAAACTTGCTTCGTTAACTGAAATTTAAACCATTTTTTATAGTGATCTTTTTTAGTTAAAAATTCATATATTTTGTTCAAAATTGGTCTTTTCTGGTACGCAATTCACCTTTATGGTTCAAAATTAAAACAATTAGAAATAAAATTCGATTAAAGATTAAAATATTTGGTTGCAAATTCATGCTAATTGTTAAAAATGATTATTTTTTGGTAAAAAATTATTCTTTTTCGAAAAAAAAATTAATTTCTTTGGCTAAAACTTAGTTTTTTTATGTTGAAAATTAATTTTTTAAATAAAAAATGTAACCAAATGTTTGTCCGAATTTTTTTTAATAAACCTTCAATCAGATTAGTAGAAAATTCATTTGTTTGATTGTAAATTTAACTACGCCATTTAAAAGTTTTGTATTTGCTTGAAACCTTATTGCTCTAACTAAAAATTAAAAATTTTTATTTTTTGTTAGAAATTTATCCTTTTTATTTAAAAATTTGTCTTTTTTGTGAGAAAATTAACCTTTTTGATCATGCACTTTGTTAAAAAATCAGTTTTCTTATGAAAAATTAATTCTTTTTAAATAAAAATGTAATTATTCCATTTTTCGTCGAAAAATTTGGTTGGCTAGTCCTTGAATATTTTTTGCTGAATCTGTTGGGCAGAAACGTCGAATATTACGTAGCTATTCCATTTTTCCTAAGCAGTTGATCTTTTTCCATCAAAAACTTACTTATTTTGTTTAAAAATAATCTTTTTACACCAAAATTTATTTATTTTTATATAGAAGAAGGAGATTTGAACGACCTAATTCACGTCCTAGCAGAATACACGCGCCTACCTTTACTATTTTTTGAAAAGTTGTTTTCAAGAAACTTTAAAAATTGAGTTTTTTATAAAACCTAATTTATTTATACTATCAAGTGAAATTTGGTGTACGCCAATTTTTGAGCGGATGCTTAAGTGCAACATGTCAACTTAATATAAAAATCTTGCAAAAAAAAACGTTAAATTTCTATATCTCACAAAAATGGGAATAACTTTGTAAATAAATACCTTTTTAATGCCCTTGGGATTATTTTAAAGAAAAGTGTCCATAGTATTTTCCTAATCTGCTGAGATATTTTTAGACAATTTTAGTACCTTTTACATGTAATATTATGGGAAATTCAAGACGAGACTTATGGTCAAATTCGAGACGAGGCTCGAGAAGAGGTTCAAGATGAGGCTCCAGAAGAGGCTCGAGACGGGGTTCGAGAAGAGGTTCGAGACGGATCTCAATAAGAGGCTCGAGAAAAAATTCGAGACGATATTCGAGACGAGGTGAGGTGTATAGGAGGGGGAAAGGTGTAGCTGGGGAGATTTGGCCCACTTAATAGGCTACAGAACGCTGTTTTGTAGGAGATTAACGCCCACGTTGACTAATTTCTATACAGGGTGATTTTTTTAACTTGAAACTTTCAAACATCTCGAAAAACAGACACTCTATGAAAAAATGTTATAAGTCAA
>JAWWLR010000127.1:45648010-45660722 GCA_035041075.1 Acraspis erinacei
CACACTAATCCCCTCCCCCGCCGAGTGAGTCACGCCTACCCAGAAAGGGAAACGGTTTAATGGTGTAATAATCATTACTCTCTCACATTGTTCACTTTATACTGGTATTCACCTCGTACTGGTTTATCTTACATTAATCTTTTTCTGTGTAATTATTTTTATTTCTGAAATTAAATATCATTTAGTTAAATTGCAAAACAGTTTTGAAGTCAAAAGTTTGTCCATTCGAAGGAAATAGCGAAAAAATATTGAAAGGAACCTAATTATCTGAAAAATTATTTAAATGATTTAATTTAAAAATAGCAAATAATTTGCATGGATGCTGATTATAAATCTCTTTTTTAATATAGATAATCATGAAGAAGTACTGCAGAACTTTTTTTTTTAAATCAATTACTCTCTCCCATTGTTCAGTTCATATTGGTATTCACCTCGTACTGGTTTCTCTAGACATAAATCTTTTTCTGTTTAATAATTTTTGTTTCTGAAATTAAATATCATTTTGTTAAATTCTAAAACAGTTTTGAAGTCCAAATTTTGACCATTTAAAGGAAATAGCGAAAAAATATTGAAAGCAACCTAATTATATGAAAAATGATAAACTGTCCGTTTAGAAAATTTTGTTCGCTACGTCCAAGACACATTTTTTAAATTAACAATTTAAAATGAGCAAATAATTGGCATGGATGCTGATTATAAATCTCTATTTTAATATAGATAATCATGAAAAGGTACTGCAGAATTTTTCTTTTAATCAACCACTTTTTCTCATTGTTCAGTTCATACTGGCATTCACCTCGTACTGGTTTTTCTTATATTAACCTTCTTCAGTTTAATTATTTTTATTTTTGAAATTAAATATCACTTAGTTATATGCATTGAATCCTTTTTCTTCATCTCTCTTTATTGCGATACACGTGATAGTTTGAAGCTTCCCTTAAGCCACCCAGGATACCTTGAACTTCGACCTACTTACCTGGAAAGATCCATTTCTCTCGATAGGTGAGACGCGAAGCGCGAGGACGAAAAAACTGACCGGTTTTTATAATTTCACTTTTACATGAGCCGCACACAATCGATATTCAAATATAGGATAAACGGATTATCTTTAAATCTATAATTTCCCCTCAAAGTCGTGATTCCTGAACCAACTAGATTCGAAATGATACAATTGATTTTTGATAAAAATGATCAAATTATTTATTTACTAACTTTACTTTAACACTTACTGTAAAAGATCGTGCGCTCTAAATTTCTGTTGCCTCGTATTAAAAATATAAGCAATTAGAAATCCATTAACAAATAAATTTTGAAATATTATTTTTAAACAAATTTAAAAATAATAATTAATCTTTAACAATTATTATTATATACAATAATCTGACCCTCATTCATTCATTCCACATTAAAGATCCTATTTTTGGCTCGCTTTTTGCGAGGGAAGCGATAATTTTAAGAATCATGGTACAAAATTTAAAAATAATTTATTTAAAACTTTTTTTAATAATTCAATTTTAAACGCTCATTTTATTGTGCAGAAATATTTTTTTTGGGTTGGACATTTCTTAATTTAAGAATGTTTCTAATTTCAAATTTTACAATCTTCTATTTTCAAATTCAAATACCAAAGGGATGATTAAAAAATTTCAAGAAATTCAATTCCTGACACTGTAAAACTCCCGATTTGGAAAATTACAGAGTTTTGTTTACAGAGTTTTTTTCCTCAATAATAAAATTCATTAACAGTTTATATATAATAATTTATAATTGTAATAATTTCATTAATTTTGTCAATAGAAAATATTGCTTTTTCTTTAATTCGGGAATTTTCTATTTCGGATATCTTAAATTCTTAAATTTCTGCCAAAGAAATAAATTTTTAGACGAAAGAGTTGAATTTTCCATCAAGAAAGATTTTTGACTCTAGAGAAAAAAAATTTAATCAAATTGTTGAATTTTTCAATCAAAAAGGAAAATTCCCTAGAAAATAGAGGAATTTTCAATTAAAAAATATAAATTTTCTACTAAAACTTTAACTTTGACCCAAGCAGTTGAATTTTTTTCTAAAAATAATACGATTTTCAGCCCAAAAAGACCAATTTTCTACAGAACAGTTGAATGTCAAACGAGAAAATTTTATTATTATCCTAATATTTTAATTGTCAACTAAAAACGACTAATTTTCAACCAAACATGGTAATGGTTCAAACCGTTTATTATTAATTTAAATAATATTCTTTTTTAATAAAGCAATAAAGTTGTGGATTTTTTCTAAAATTTCCAACAATACAAAAATCCAACCTTTTTTAAGAAAATATTTTTAATGTTCAAGGTTTAACATTTTTTTATTTGGATTCAAAATAACAATAATTTTACAAAAATGTGATGAAAGGTTTCTTCAATCATCTTTATTTTAAATACAAACCATAATTTAAGAAACTTTAAATGTAAAAAATATTCAAATAAATAATATTGATAAACAAAACTTTTCATTGTTAAAATTCGCGAATTTTTTTAAATTCAGAAATTTTCTGTCGGGAATTTTCAAATTCGGTAATATTACAAATTGTTGGGAATCTTATTATTCTGAAATTTTTCAATTCGCTAATATTATAAACTGTTCGGGAATTTTATTATTCGGAAATTTTATGATTCTAGAGTTTTTCAATTCGGGAATTTTCTCATTCTGGAATTTTATTATTCGTAAATTTCTCCATTCGAGAATTTTTTATTCGGGAATTTTATTATGTGGAAATTTTATAATTCGGTAATTTCCCCATTCGGGAATTTTATTATTCGGGAATTTTTAGTCGTGTGGTTTTTTTATTTTTTTCAGTTTAAATATTTATTTAAGAAAATTTCATAGACTCTAATCTTGTGATTAAGTTTCGAAAACTCAAGGTAAGAGTTTATTTGAAAGTACTTTGGCGATAAATTTCGGCTGGCACGCGGGCATATTACTACCTATCTAGTGAAGATGTACGAGTAGGAGTGGTCCATTTTTCATATAACGTTCAACTACCGACTCGTAAATGTCATTGCATTTTCAACCTTAAATCTTTTATAATTCAAGGTTTAACTTAAAGTATTAAAAATTAGTAAATTATTACCTCATAAATTGCTTTTACTCGGCATGGAAAAATCATTAAATATTATTTTCATTCATTGTTGATAATCAACGACACGTCGTATTCCTTAAACGATTTAAAATATTATTTTTTTCAGAAATGCTCAACATTAAATTGTTAAGGTAATCGTTATTTGTCATTTCTTAGTTTCTTAATTTAAAAGTTTTAAACTAATTAAGGTAGTTTAATTTTAATATAAAATATTAAATAATTATTAATAATTAATAAGATTTAAGCCATCTGTTTATTTTATTTTTGAATTAAATTTACCCCCAAATCTGCCAAAACTGACCCCTTCAGGCATTAAAAAGTAATTTTAAAATGTCTTCTGAATTTCATGTGTGTAAACTGAAAATTTCAGTGGCAAAATATATATAGAAAGGTTATAATACAAGTATGAAAAATAGTGTCCTTAAAATAAAAAGTTCTCCCCTTTTCACCCTGAAATATCCATAAAAAATTAGGTTTTTTTTTAAACTTTTTCTTTCACTATATGTACTTGATTCACGTTAAACTTGAATTGCTAAATTTATAAGGATTTTAAAGAACATTTTTTTTATAGTTGGAATACTGTTCCCTATGGCCCTTAACATCTTGCAAAAAAGACTGCAACTGATCTTCACCGTTTATGATACTTCGATTGTACTCTTGAGTTTTATTTTTAAGAGCTTCTCTTACATAGATAAAATTTATTATTAATTAATTTTAATTTGTTAATTTTCTACAGAGCAATAGTATATAAACAGAAATAATTCTATTATTATTAAATTTAATTAATAGAAAGAATTTTTGTAAAACAATTCTTATCAGTGTTAATTTTTAAAATTTTTGTAGACTAGTTGTCAAGATTTTTTATAAGAGTCATAATTTGTGACGTATAATCGGCATAAGTTAACATTTACTGACTTTATAAATTAAAAAAAATCAAATTCAACAATTTCCTTAAAAAGTTATTTTTTCTTGGTTAAAAATTCAACTCTTTTGTGGAAAATTCGTCTTTTTAATTTAAAAAATAAACTAATTTCCTAAAAAAAATTACTTTTTGTTTACAATAATTCTTTTCTGTTGAAAAGTCAACTGAAATCTTTTTCGGATAAAAATTAAACTTTTTTTTTGAAAATTCAACCATTTCGGAGAAATTTTACTTTTTATTTAAGCTTTATATTTTGTTGGGCTAAAGTCAACTGAAATATTTTTTGGATGGAAATTTCACTGTTAAAAAAAGCGCTTCTTTAATTAAAAAATTCATCTGGTTTAGTAGAAATTGCAGCTTTCTTGCATATTGCATCTTCCTTGAATTTCTTGAAAAAATGAAACTGTTTTGTTGAAAATGCAACAATTAAAGTCATCCTTTTTGGTTAAAAAATTCAGCTATTACATGGAAAATTGACTTTTTATTCAAAATAAATATTTTGGTGTTAAAAAGACAACTGAAATATTTTTTGAAATAAAATTAAACTTTTTTTGAAATTCTGTCTTTTTTATCGAAAAGTTCATCTGCGTTAGTAAAATATGCACCTTAAAAATTATTTTCTTTTATGGAAAATTTATCTGCTTGGTTCTAAATAAAATATTTTGTGAACATTTGTTTCGTTTTTTTAGTGAAATTATTTGTTTGAATTGGTAATCTAATTTTTCAATTTTTTTAATTCATCTTATTCAGTATAAAGTTCTCCTTTTTTGATAGAAAAATAATATTCTTGGTTTAAAATTTCACCTTCTATGGGTAAAAGTGCAACCGTTTCGTTTAAAATTAAATTCTATCAGAAAATTTAATTTTGTTCTAAAGAAAAATTGTCTCTTTGATTTAAAAATTAATCTTTTTTAGTATAAATTGCATCCCATAATCACTTCTTCATGATTCAACTATTCTGTTGGAAAATACTGGTTGAATCAGTTTGTTAGGAAATTATTTTTCTGTCGAAAATTCATATTTTTAGTTAAAAATTAATTTCTTTGTTAAAAGTTTAACTATTTTTGTGAAATAGATCTTTTTAAATTGAAAATTGAGTTACTTGGGTAAAAGTTAAACTAATTTGTTAATTTTTTTATCAAACGTTAATCTCTTGGGTTAAAAATTCAACTATTGTTTGAAATTTTTGTTCGTTTTAAGTTTTTTAAACTAAAAATCTAACTTTTTAATTGATAATTTCAAGTTGAGAATTATTTTTCCATTGAAGAAAAATAATCTTCTCGGTTTGAAATTTTATCGTTTTTGGGTAGAAATGCAAAACTTTCAATAAAAATTAATTTTTTGCTGAAAATTCTTATATTTTGCAGAGGAAAATATTTTAAATGCAAAATGATATATTTCTTAATTACACAGACTAAGAAAATTGCTTGAATTTATGCTTTATGGACTTTATAGAAAAGTTTTCAACAAGCATCTGGTACAAACGACCTCATTATTCTCCTAAAAAAAGCTTTGAGAGTAAATCTTTATGATTTTGAACATTTTTAATAATGAGTTTAAAAAATTAAGATGAAGGGCCTTCAATTTTAAGTTTTTTTTTCAATTTTCATCTTTAAATAATTTATTTTCACGATTTCAAATTAAAAACTTTACAATCTTGAGCAATTTTTAAACTAGTAAAATTTTCGAAATAAATGACCAAATATTAAACTTGTATTTAAATTATTTAAACAATTGTAAAGACTTATATGTTGTAAATAAACATCATTTTATATTTTCAAAT
The DNA here is from genome assembly GCA_035041075.1 of Acraspis erinacei. Taxonomy (NCBI): domain Eukaryota; kingdom Metazoa; phylum Arthropoda; class Insecta; order Hymenoptera; family Cynipidae; genus Acraspis; species Acraspis erinacei. The sequence goes on from JAWWLR010000127.1 coordinate 45,653,835, forward strand.
TAAAATTAAATAATTTCACATTTATTTCTTTTAACTGAAAAAGATGGCTTTCCTGAAACAAAGTATGGATTTTCAAGGCAAAATATGATTTATCAACAAAGCACTATTAACCAAAGAATTAGAATTTTAGAAGACAATTTCATTTTTAACAAAAAAAATATGAATTTTTAATCCAAAAGGACGATTTTTCTGTACAAATAAATAATTTTTAGACTCTAAAAAATAAATTTTCAACAAAAAGTTAATTTTCAATCAAGAAAGATTAATTTTTCACCAAGCGATATAATTCCCAATAAAAATAAAATTAATTTTTAACCAAACTGTTGTATTTTCATCCAAGTAGTTCAATTTTTATGTCAAAAAGACTGATTAAAAAAAATTAATTTTCAACCCAAATACTTTAATTTTCAAACAAAAAAGTAAACTTTACAAAAAATATAATAGTTGTTTCTTTAAACAAATAAAAAATTTAACAAAACGATTACATTTTCAATCAGAAAATTGAATTCTCCAAAAAATTAAATTTTCAACAAAAGCGTTGCATTTTTAACTAAAAGACGAATTTTCAACCAAAAAGATTAATTTCTTAGCAAAAAGACATTTTTTAATAAAATGTATGAATTTTAAAATAAATAGTTGAATTTTCAACTGCAACAAATTAAATCAAAGGGATGAATACGCACATAAAGTGATTTATGATTATCAATTAAATTGAATTATGAAAATAAATAATAATGGTATGAAAATATTAATTTAAAAACACGTGCGCCTCAAACGAAAAAAAGCCACACTGAATTATCTCCAAATTTTTAAATAAAATTTTCCATCCAGAAATTTATTTTCTTCAATTATTGTTATTTTACATTCAAAGAATAATTTTAAAAACTTTGAGCATTTAAAACATTTATTTTATTTTTTTATGTTTATATTTATTTATATTTTTTATTTATTTATTTTATTTAATCTTTGATTATTGTATTTTTAATACATAAATTATATTAATTAAAGAACATTTTTTGTATTTTCAACCAACTAGTTGAATATTCAAGCTGAAAAGTCAAATATTTTAGAAAATAGTTTTTTTTTAACTCTAAAAGATCAATTTGGAACAAAAAGTTAATTGTCAATCTAGAAAGATGAATTTTCAACCCAGTAGTTAAATTTTAAACAAAAACGTTATTTTGTAACTAGGCATCAAAATATTAAAATGTATAGGTCAAAGATACGCACTTAATAAAATTAATTTTCAACCAAAATATGAACTCGACAAAAAATATGATTGTTAAACCAAAATAAAAAACAAACGAATAACTTTTCAATATAATAGTTAAATTTTTAACTAGAAAGTTTAATTCTCAACAAAATAATTAAACTCTTAACGAAAGTGTTGCTTTTTTAAATAGTTTAATTTTTCAACTAAAAGAATGTCAATCAAAGGAATCAACTCTCAAATAAAGTGATGTTATTAATAAAGTAGTTCATTAATTAAATTTAATTATGAAAATACATAAAAATTGTACAAAAATATTAATTTAAAAACACGTGCACCTCAAATGAAAAAAAAACATTTTCCTGATATTTGGTTCAAACCTAAAAACATTTTCCGAGCAAACTTTGCAGAATTCAGCGCAGTACTGATTTATCTCGAATTTTTTAAATGAAATTTTTGATCAAGAAATATATTTTTCTCAATTTTTGTTATCTTAAATTCAGAGAATAATTTTAAGACTTTAAACATTTAAAAAATTTCTGGGATAAAAATCTTCGAGTATTTTATTTTTAATTCATAAATAATATTAACTAAAGAACATTTTTTTAAATTGTTTTAATGCAGCAATTTTATATTTCCAAAATTTAATAATTTGGCAATTTTCTGTAACGAATTTTGAAACTCAGTAATATTATGAATTGTCTGGAAATTTTATTTTTGGTGATTTTTAGTCGTCCCATTTTAAGAAAAGAATATTTTACAAGCTGAATCAAATAATTTCAAATAAATATAAAAATTTGTTATCCTTGCCAGTTATTTGAAGTGTCTGTTATAGAATTTCCCTGATTTTTTGCAAGATTTTTTTCAAAATCACTTTCAGTTTTCCATACAAAATTAAATTTTATATTCGAAAGAATCTAATCAGAGAATAAGACAATCTTACTTCTCATAAATCTTCGAAAAAAATCGTGTTTTATCTCTCTGGGAAAAACCTGATTTATATCGAACTTCTCGCCTGGATTATTTTCGTTGCAAAAAGTTCCAAGACACATCTGATAACCAATGGCCCCCTTTTTTCTAAGCAAAAGCAATTTCATTTTTGCGTTTATTATCCTCGAAAAATAAAAATAAAATTATACCCTTTTCTCTGAATACATATCGGAATCTCAGAATATATTCTAGTGTACGTTCGTCCGCAAATTGCCTCCAGGAGATTAAAAGGGGGACAAAAAGAAAAGAGAATGAAAAAGGTTGAAAAAATGTAAAAGAGCCGACTGGGTATCACCTCTTAGAGAGCTGGATGGTGATAAAAAAAACCCATTGTTTATCATTTCCCCTAACAGCAGTTGGAAACCTCTATGAAATTGTATCCCCTTTTTCTTTTTTCTTCTTTTTATATCTTCTTTTAATTTTTTTTATCTTGCTATGCGGCTTTCTACAAAGTTAAAATTGTAAGTTAAGGACTCTCATAGCCAACGCTATGTCACTGTTGGGAACGATTGCAAGCATCTGGGAAATCCGGAGACGATTTAATCTCGCCTAGAGTCGTTCAAAGGAAACAAAGGCGCTTCAGTTGAGCGGCCTCCTTATCATCATCATTCACACTGACGGCGATTTTCCAAAATTATTACACTATTACAGTCAAAGCTTGCCGGTAATTTACAAAATTGTATAGAGAATATTAGAAAAAAACACAAAAAATATTTGCGTGTCAAAAAAATCTGATAAGTTTATATAGTATACGAGCAAATGTTTTTCTTTGATTCAAAGAAATTTTTTGTTTCCCCTTATGTATTTGTTTGGAACCAATTTTTGTTTCTTTTACATAAGCATTTTATTTAATTTCAGTAAGGTTTTATTTACACTAAATGTTTTTTTTCAATCAATCATAGAAATTAGTTGCATAGAAATAAATCTTTCTTCACACTTAAAATCAAAATTGAGGATTGCATATAAAAATGATTTATAAAATCGATAAGGTGTTTTTTTTAATTATAATATTATCGCTATCCTTCATATTGAAACAACTAACTTCGATTCGTAGTGAGCATGGTAGCGGTCATTTTCGTTCCTTGATTTAAAATTAAAATCTGTAGAAGAAAAAAGTAAATTCTTAAGTTAATCGATTTATCGATGTGGTACTGTGACCAGAGTAATTGGTACTGCGGTTGAAGTGTGCGGTACTGCGGTCGAATTGTGTGGTACTGAGATTGAAGTGTGTGGTACTGCGATTGATGTGTGAGGTACTGCGGTTGATAGAAAGAATGCCTGGTGATGAGTGATGGAATCATGAAATATTGAATATAAGCACCGACCCAAGAAAAGAGAAAAACATATGACGTGATGAAAACAACAGAAAAAAAGATAGATCTATACTTTTGCCCTCACATTACTCTCTTCCTCACCGACTAAGGCAAGCTTCAAAGTATGGTGTTGAATGCTTAACAAAATGCTTGAATTTTAAACGAGGAAGATTAATTTTTCACTAAAAAATACGAATTTCCATCAAAATATACAAATTTTGAACCAAATAGATGGATTTTCAACCAAGGAGATTTATTCTCTATCAAAAAGATGTATTTTCTACAAAGTAAAAAAAGAATATTTAAACGAGCAGTTGCATTTTCAATCTAGAACAGTTTATTTATTTTTTTAACAAAAATGGGTTAGTTAAATTTTGGTTAAAAAACCTAATATTTTTTTTTTAAGCGAACTTTTTACAAAAGTTATATTTTTTGGCAAATTGTAGAATTGCCAAACCAATAAGTCAAATTTATAGGGAAGTATCTCGATCTTTTAGACGAAAAAAGCTTAATTTTTAATGACAAATCGAGAATTAAAATTTTTTATTTAAATAAATAATTATTGATAAAAAAACTAACTGTGACCAAATATTTAAATTTTCAAGCAAATTGTAAAATTTTCAAGCCAAAACGACAAATTAAAAAAAGTAGTTCAACCAACGGCTTGAATGTTTAAATTAAAAAAAATTAATTTTAAACCAAAAAACAACAACGAAATTTCAGCAAAATAGTTACATTTTTAACGAAGAATTTCGATTTAAAAAAAATAACAACCAGTTGCAGCTTAATCAAGTAGTTGAATTTTAAATCCAGAAGATTAAATTTCGATTAAAAATACAGATTTTCAACAAAGTGCACAAATTTTCAACCAAAAATCGATTATTAAAATTTCTATTAAAAAAAAATAAATTTTTAAGCAAGAATATTTATTGTACATCAAAAAATTCATATTTTCAACAAAGTACAGGAAATATTCAATATTTATTCGTTTCTCTAAAATTGATCTAATTTATATTAGCAGAAAATTAAAATATTTGTATAATTATAGTGAAAATAATTTTTTATTTGTCAGATTTGGAAATATTCCGCGTGTGGTCTCGTAATAATAAAAAAAAACAGATCGCGATTTATTCAACATTCACAATTCAAATTTCATTCTGGCATTGCATTTTAATATTTCATTCACTGATCTTGTTTGTCCGCAAATTGCTTTTGCGTTCGCTTTATTGCTAAAGAGATTTATTTAATGAAATAGTAAAAAGGAAAACAAGCGCAAAATTTCACGAGTTTAATTGACGTCACAATATTCGATTGTATTTCCAGAGAGAATGCCAGATTCATTAATTTATTAAAATGCATTTTATGTTACGTGCACGGTATTACGGAAACATTGTGTTACTAAAACAATTTATTCAAGCCTTAAACTTTATATTTCTATATTATTAATAATAATAATCTTCAAATTCATTCGTTGAATTTGTCCAAATTAAAGTTTCTATATTTGTACATGCACCTACCACTCCCCCCCCCCCCACACACGCACAAACACAAATATATATTTCTGCATTAAAAAAAACATTTTTGCAATTTTAAAAATTAAGAATATCATTTTTCGTGAACAGGACACAAAATTTGAATCGATTTTTATAGTCCAGAATTTGTCAGCTTCCTTAAATCGATTAAATTATATCCTTTGCAGATTTTTATATAGTGTAATTCAATACATGTTTGTAAAAATATAGAAAAAATCGGTAAAAATGGAATAAAATAGCATTTAGCTTAACAAACTTTAACATGTTTAATGACATTATTAAGGTTCCTGAGCTTCAAAGTAAAAAAATTGTTTTCATCTCTAAAATTGAGGAAATATAATTTCTACAGATGCAAAATCTCATTTTGTTTTCAACTATGAAAAATATGAATAGCAGCAATTTATACTTCAAAATTTTATCCATTGAATTATATCCCTTCCAGATGTTTATATACTTTATTATATTTTATTATATTGTATTATTATATTTACTATATATAGTTTATTAAATATAGAAAAAGTCGATAAAAATGGACTCAAATGTCATTTGGCTTAAGAAACTTTTCCATTTTATTTTTAAAAACGTTTGTTTTTATTTCACTGACGATTTAAGGAACATGTTCAATGAGTTTTTCAAGGTACCTGAGCTTCAAAGGAAAGGAAAATTGGTTCTCATCTCTCTAATTGAAGAAATATATTTTTTGCAGATTAAAAATCTCATTTTTCTCGAAACCTACGCAAAATATGAATAGCAATTTATACTTCAAAGTTTTTCAGCTTCCTGAAATCCAGTAAATTGTTTCCTTTCCAGAAGTTTATATAGTATAATTCAACAAATATATATAAAAAACATTAAAATAGAAATTCGTTTCAGAAACTTTACATTTTATTTTTAAAAATATTTGCATATAGTTGACTCACTTTTTAAGAACATGTTCGATGAAATTATTAAATTTTGTCAGCTACCTGAAATCGATTAAATTATTTCTTTTCCAGATGTTCATTTAGTATAACTCAATAAATATTGCCAAAAATGTAGAAAAACTCTATTAAAATTTCTTTTTAGTTTAACAAACATTCAGATTAACAAACTTTAACATTTTATTTTGAAAAAAGTTTGCTTTTCGTTCACTGACTATTTAAGAAACATATTCCATGAGATTATTAAGATTCCTAGCTTCAATAAAGTAAAGAAAAGTTGATTTTTATCCCAAAAATTGAAGAAGTATAAGTTTTACCGACTTAAAATCTAATATTTCTCTAAAACTATGAAAAATATTTTATTAGCAGTTTGCAGTTCAAAATTTGTCAGCTTCCTGAAATATATTAAATTGTGTCCCTTCCAGATGTTTATATAGTATAATCCAATAAATAATATAGAAAAAATCGACTAAAATAGCGTTTGTTTTTAGTTCACAGACTTTTTAAGGAACATGTTCCATGAGATTATTAAGGTTTCTGAGCTTCAAAATAAAAAAAATGGTTTTAATCACTAAGATTTAAGAAATATAATTTTGAACGATTCAAAATTTAATTTTTCTCGAAAACAAAGCAAAATATGAATAACACAGAAAGAACGGGGGTTTCACTAAAGTTGCGGCTCAAATAAAAATTGGTATCATTTAGAACTTGAGCTCTAATAGATACCTATAGTGAGCCAAAAGGGTTCGTTTAAAGCACTCTTGAAAATAACATAAGGTTCCATTCATAAGCCACACTCTGGCAAAGTAGAGCTAGTAAGTTAGGGATCGATATACGGGTTATCGACCGATGACTTGGTACGAAAAGTTTTTTGCATATGAATATGCCTTTATGTTGACAACTTTGCTACATAACCTGCAAAT
>JAWWLR010000127.1:45677270-45688856 GCA_035041075.1 Acraspis erinacei
AAGGGAAAAAATTTGTAAATTTGATTCTATTGTTTCAACAACGTAGCAGAAGTGTCCGATTGCTTTAAAGTTCATCCAAAGACTTACTTAATTCTCTTAGACTCTTGACAATTTTTTTCTTCTCCAATCCTTTTACAGAACTTTTTTCTACAGTTCCTTTCTTTCTATTGTTTTGAAGTTCTTCCAAAGACTTACTCAATGCTCTTGGCAATTGTTTTATTTACAATACTTTGAAAGAACGTCTTTCTACAGTTGGTTCTTTCCATTTCGGTATCTTCTTCCAAGCAAACTGTATAATTAGCAGATGTTAAATGATGTTGACCGGGTAAGAATTTAATTTTAAAATATTGGATTTTGTTAATATACTGATCTAATATAAATTTGGTATATAGTTTATCACATGTGGTGATAGGATTCTATTGTTTCTGCAACATAGCAGGAATGTCCGATGATTTTGCAGTTCTACCAACGACTCAATTTATTCCCTTCTTTTAGACTGCTGACAATTTATTCATTTCCAATCCTTTGAAAGAATCCATTTGTAGAGATGGTTTGTTCCATTGTAGTATCTTCTTCCAATCGTGAAGTATGATCAGCTGATGTTAATTGATGTTGAATAGGTAAGACTTTAATTAGAAGATCCCAATTCTCTTAAACTCTTGAGAATTTCTGAATTTCCAATCCTTTACATGAATTTATATATGTATAGTTAGTTTGTTCTATTGTTGTAACTCCTTCCAAGCATATTGTATGATTAGCTGATATTGAATAATGTTGACCAGATAAGAATTTAATCAGAAAATGTTGGATCTTAATAAAACAATTATCCAAAACGTCTGTATAGTTGGTTTGTTCCATTGCTGTATCTTCTAGGAACCATGCGGTATAACTAGTTGAAGTTGATTGATGTTGACCTGATAATAATTTAATTAGAAGACGCTGAATTTTGCGGTACACTGTTCCATCTACTAATTAAGTTCTTACCTGTTCAAGAGCAATCAACACCGGCTAATTAAATACGTCAACCCTAAGTATCTAAATGTCAAGTGTTAAGATCCTTTTGTCTCCTGTATATGGACGCTCCCCATAATACCCTTTAGACCCTATTAGAGACTTGCTTAGCATTGAATTTACGATCCTCGTGATAAAGCTGGCAATTCGCGTTGGGAATAGTGACACATGTGAACCTAGCTGTGATCATCCCATGGGTTCGAAGATCGAAAAGAAACTAATGAACATAGATCGAAAGTGGGTTGCTGATTGGAGAGGAAAAAAATAAACAGGAAAACGATCGATAGCCAATTCGCCGTACTCTCCATAAGCACCCTGCCCTATAACGAATGAAACCTTGGCCCCTCCACAGCGAGCAAATGCAACTGAGTCTACAGGTGCATACGTGTTGATTTGTACATGAATCAGGGATAAAGAGTGGGAAGGGGCTTAAAGCAAAGCAACGAGGAGGCTTGAAATATTTAACGTCCTAAATCGGCCTTGTTTTCATTTTCAGGTGCTTTTATGCACATGCGTTCCGAAAATTTCAGAATGCCTCATTACATTATTTTTGTGACAAATATCACTGAGGGGGAAAAAGAGCTCAAAAAGATGAAATAGGGCAATAAATAATAAAAATTCAAAATTAGTTTTCCTAACTACCTCTTTCCCGGCTCATTAGAGATAATTAAATAATTTGGGAATCTGATTTTGAATTGTGATAAGAAAGTAGATTTCCTTTCGATCTTAATTGAATTTTTTAAATAGAGACACTAAGCTCGTGATTCGTTACAATATCTCAGGGTTTGCTTATGAATATTTTGAGCTCTTTTGATTAAGCTAAATAAGAAGGGCAGTAGGTGAAGTGAGAGGAAATTGGGGAGTGAAAGTAAGAAAAATTATGGGAATTGAGGGGAAATGAGAGGTAACTAAAGAAGGAGAAGTAGAGGGAATTCAGGGAAAGAAGGGATGAGGAGGGTGGGGACGTAGGGAAAGTGACCAGAAATGAAGGGGAAGCAATGAAAGTGAGGATAGGGAAATTATGGGAAATTTAAGAGAAGAGGAGTGAGGGCTAATGAAGGGAGGAAAAAGTAAAGGAAATTGAAGAGAGGATAATGACAGAAAGTCAGTGGAAATGAGGCATGGGAAGTAGAGGAAATGATGGAAAGTACAGGAATTTGAGGGGAAGTAGACGAATTAACGCGAAAATAGTATATCGTAACATGATCATTTTGAAAATCACTGTCATTTTTCAGAATTCACACTTTTTTAGAAAGATTTTTTTTTCTTTATTTTCAAGGAACTTCCCCTTATTCACTTTTTCTCGGTTTTTAGCTTAAATGTTTGGTTGCAAATTTAACTCTGCCATTTTCCTAAAATCAACCTTCTTAGTTACAGAACCATCTTTTTTGGTTAAAAATGCAACTGTTTGGTTGAAAATTAAACTCTTTTGGTTTGGGATTCAGCTGCTTTATTTATAATTCTATTCTTTTCTTTGAATTAAACTGTTTCTTATTATTTTAAATTCAAATATTTCTTGGTATAACTATTAATTATTACATTTTCTGTGAATAATTTATCTTCACTGGATAGAAATTAAATTATCTGAATGAAATTTGAACTACTTTATTGAGAATGAATTTCTTTTGGTTAGAGATTCGTAACTTAAGTTTAAAACTCATATTTTCGGGTTCAAAATTGGACTTTTTTTGTAGAAAAAATTAGTTTTGGCTTGAAAATTGAATTATGTGTTCGAAAATGAAACTTTATTGTTGAAAATTCAAATATTTGATTAATTATTATATTACTTTTATCCAAATTTGACATTGACAAGAAAAATTAAATTATTTTGTAAAAAAATTAGATTTTTTATTGACAAGTTATATTTTTGGGATGAAATTTCAACTGTTTTGTAGATAATTTGCCTACTTTTCATCAAAATTCAACAGATTTGTTGAAAATCAATGTATTTTGTTGAAAAAACGTATTTTTGATAAACTACTAATCTTATTGGTAGAAAATTCTATCTTTCTGGTTAAAAATTTGAGTTTTTTGTTAGAAAGCCATCTTTTTGTTTGAAGCCTTAACTCTTTGGTAAAAAACTCGTTTTTTTCGTTTAATTTAAGTACTTTAAAATTGGCCATTTACAGAAAATTTACCTTTTAAGGTACAAAAAACATCTTTCTCGGTTGAAACTGACCTTTTTTTTGTTGAAAATTCAATATTTGGGGTTAAAAATCTAAGGGATGTTTTGAAAATTAATGTAATTTATTGAAAATTCAATTTCTTGGCGGAATGTTATTTTTCTTTGCAGAAAAACTGATTTTTTGGTTAAGAATTTAACAAATTCTTTAAAAATTAATCTTCTTCCATTTAAAATCCAACCAGTTGGTTGAATTAATTTGTGAAAACAAATTTTAACTTTTTCTTTGGTTGATAATTGAACTTTTTTGTTGAGAATTCCTTTTATTTTGTTATATATCAATTTTTTATTCAAAAATTCAATTGGTCCATTTTTATTGTAAATTTCGACTTTATAAGTTGAAAATTTAACTATTTGCCAGAAAAATCGTCTATTTTTATGAAAATTTGTCTTTTAGGTTACAAAATTGTTCATGTTTGTTGAACATTTATTTTTGTTTGAGAATTCAACTATTTTGTTGAAGATTCATTTTTGTTTTTATTTAATTCAACAATATGTTGTTTGTTTGATAAACCAAATGTTTTGTTATGAATTCAGTTTTTTCATTTAATTCAACTGGTTAAAATTTTGTAGTTCGGTATAAGCTATGTTTCTAGTGTATTCTAAAAAATTTGTCCTTTTGGTTTAAATATTTAACTATTTGCTTGTATATTTTTAGATTGGAAAATAAAAAATTAGATTCAGAATTCACTTTCGCATCTTTTTAGATTGTAAAATGAACAATTTGATTTAGAATTAACTTTTTTGTAGTAGAAAGTTAGCTTTTTTGTAAAAAAAAAATATACTTTGGGATTGAAAATTTCACTGTTTTGTAGATAATGGACTTTTTTCTTTAAAATTCAACAACTTTGTTGAAAATTGATGTATTTTCTTCTCAAAACTTCTTTTTGGTAAAAAAATACATCTTCTTGGTGGGAAATTGGACTCTTTTGTTGAAAAATCATCATTTTGTTGAAAACGAATTTTTTTATTGTTATAAATGTAACTATTGTGATTTAAAATTCAACTTTTTGAAATGAAACTTCAACTGTTTTGTGTATACAGAATTCGTTAAAAATTTAAATGATTAGTTAGAAATTAATTTTTTTGTTGAAAATTAAACTATTTGGTTTAAATAATTTGTTAAGAAGTTTTGAACATTCACCTCTTTAGTTGGAAAATTTAATTTTCTTAATGAAAATTAGTTTTTTTTTTGTAAAATCAATTCTTCAGCTAAAATTCTGCTATTCTTTTTTTTATTGGAAATTTGTACATTATAGGTTTAAAATACAATTATTTGGTATAAAATTAATCTTGTTTGATGAAAATGTATCTTTTTGGTTAAGCATATAACTATTATGTTTAAAATTCCGTTTTTATTATCATTCAACTAGTTGAAAATTCTTTTTTTTAGAAAAGTGATGTTTCATCTTTCTTATAAACAATTCGTCTTTTCGTTTTCAAAAATTAAATTCTTTTTCGTTGACTTTGTTTACTGAAGTCGTATTTTTTGTAAAAAATTCTACTCTTTTCAAAAGAATGGTCCTTTTGAATCGAAAATTCATATTTTATGAGAACAGTTTTTTTAAATAAACTTTTCTATTGAAAATATAACTGTCTCCTTTCAAAAAAACTTGTCTTTTTAGTTTTAAAAGTTAAACCACTTGGTTAAAAGTTCAAGTATATTTTGTTGACAATTTGTCTTTTTGGTGAAAAATAAATGTTCTTGATGGATTTTAATGTATTTTATTATTTTATTGTAAAAGTTAATTTCCACCGGGGTTTTAGGTAAATTGATTTATTTATTTACGAATTATATATAAATCATTTAATAAACAATAGTAACTTTTCTTACAGTTATATATAACTTTTCATATCGATTTTTTAATTTCAGGCAATGAGAAACATTAGAAATGTATGAGCTTCAAGAAGTCTAGGGACCAAGTTTCAAGAGCGAAGTAAAATATATATACCTACCGTGAAACGTTGATGGATTTTTAAATAGGTATCACGAACAAAGAAAGATTAGTAATAGAATATAAAATTTTCTGCGAGAAAAGAGCGAGGAAGAATAGACAAACTTCTTTTCCCAGAAAAACTTAAAAACAGTCCTACTGTCGTAAAATTTGCATAGGGTGAAAGAACATTTTTTAATGACTTACTAGGTTTTTTTAAAGATTAATTTCTAGCATTTAAAATTCAAAATAAAATTTTTATGCTTTTTGAAGATTTTCAAAGGTTTTAAGAAAACAAAAAGTGTTTCTTCAAATTTCCTGGAAAATTAGAAATAAAAATATTTTACAAAATTTCTTTGAAAAAAAAATATTTAAAAATATTGTTAAGAGTTCTCTTAATTGAGAATTACATTAATAATTGAAAACTTAAAGATATTTGAAGGCTTTCAAGCTGATAAAACAATTTTTTGAAAATTCCTGAGAATATTTAAAATTATTGCTGATTTAAAAAAATTATTTTCAATGGAATACTTGAAAAGATTTTAATACTATATTACGAAATATTTCAAAAATCGTCAACCAAAATTTCGGGAAACAATTTTAGAAATAATTTGAGTAAGTTTAAAAGATATTTAGAAAATTCGGGAAGTTCAGAAGGAATTGAAAATATTTTTAAAACTTTGAAAGATTTCAAATTTATCCACAAATTTTGTAAGATTCTGTAAAATAGAAAACATCTGAAAAATTTCCTAGAAAATTTTCTGACATCAGCAATTTTCAAAAATCTTTTTGAATTTTCTCCAGAAACCTAGGAAAATTATATTTATTTAAGTTTAAAGTAAATAAGCTAAAAGAAAGTAGCGAAGTAAATAGTAATTTAAATTCTTATTTTTTATTAAAAATTATTTCATCTCTTAAAACATAATTCACTTAAATTTTGTTTTATTTCTTTTCTAAAAGATATTTTAATTATTTCCTTAAAAACTCGCCTTTTTGGATGAATTCAGCTCCTTTTCATTAAAATTGCATTTTTTAGTTCTCATAACCACTATTATATTTGTGTTGAGAATTAATTTTTTTTGCGGTTAAAAATGTAATTTCTCCATTAAAACTTAAACTATTATTCAAATTAAATTAGATAATAAAGATTAAGACTTTTCAACATCAATTTAGTAAATAAAAATCTTCACATAAGTAATTTTAATTGATGATAAAGTTTATTGCTAAATGTTTCTAAATATTATTGATAAAAGAGGAAATATCAATTGTAAATGATTTGTAATATTGGGAAAAAATTTTTTCTTAACTTTTTTGAACGATAGTAAGATTCGTGGGAAAATTGAAAATAATTTAGGTTTTATTTTAAGCTTTCATGATTTTAAAAGAGGTTCTTAAAGAATCTGGAAGATTTTAAAACAATTTTTTTAATTTTTACAGATTCAAAAAAAATGTTAGAAAAAGTTTAAATTATTTTAAGGAATACACCAAAGCCTTAAAAGGTATGCAAATATTAAAAAATAATTGCAAATTTGAACACTTTTTAAAAAATTTTAACAAAATGTAGATTTTACAGAATTTTAAATAAACTTTTGAACCTCTTTTGAGGATTCTGAAAGGTTTTAAAATAATAAAATTTTTTCTTGAAATTTCCAGGATCATTTAAATTGATATTATTTTGACAAATTGATTTAAAAAAACATTTGGAAATACTTTAAGACATTTCAAACAATTTCCTAAGATTTCGAAAAACGATTTATACAATTTTCAAAGAAATCTTTTTCAATTTTGCAAGACTGCATCATTTTATAAAAGATCCAACCAGTTAAGATATATTTAGAAATTTGTAAAAAATACAAATTAAATAAATATAAAATTAAATAAATAAAAAATTTGTTTGGGGAGAATATTTAAAATGATTTTTGAAATTTTTCAAAAATTCTTTTAAATTGTCAGAGAAAAAGAATCTGGAAGAGATTAAGACAATATTTTTAATTTTACATAATTTCTTCAAACGATAATAATTTGTTTAAAGATTTCGGGCAATATTTTAAGTGATTAATTATTCAAAAAATAAATTAGGAAGAATATTTTTTAATATTTCTTAGCATTACGAAAGACCTTCATAATTGTACAAATAAATCCGGAAGATTTTCAAATAATTTTAGAAATAATTCAAATCGGCTTAAAAGTTATTTACGAATTGTAGATGTTCTTAACATATTAAAGGAATTTTAAAAACTTGAGATGTTTCCAAAAATTTTAAAAATGCAAAATTTTGTAAAATCATGCCAAGAACATTTTTTTATAAATGTTCTACCTTCTTTTTTAAAATTATCTGAAATCTTCAAAAATCTTTTTAAATTTTCTTGAGAAATATAGGAAAATTTATTTTGTAACCATGAAGCAAATAAAAAAGAAAATTACAAAAATTATGTTTCCATTAAAAATATTATTTGCTTAAAATTGTTTTCTTTTTTGGCGGAAAAATCTTATTTGGTTGAAATTTCAACAAATGTTTTGAAAATTTGTCTTTTTCTTTGAAAAGTTATCTCTCTGGGTATAAATTTCGACTTCTATGATCAGAATTGTAATTTTTTAGTTTAATAATCAATATTTTTTTGTTGAGGATTTAACTGTTTTGTCTATTTAGTTTATTATTCATGATTTTGTTTCAAATTAATATTTTTGGATAAAAATGTAACTTTTGTTTCAAATTCTTCTTTTTAGCAGAAAATTAATCTTTTTAGTTAAAAATGCATCATTTCGGTAGATGATTTATCTATTACTTTAAAACTTCGTTTTTTACAAATTAAAATCTTTTTTATTTAAAATAACAATATTTTTACACTGAAATATCATCTATTACATTCTTCGTTGAAAATTAATGTTTTTCTTTAAAGTCCATCTATTTGGTTATCAACTGTTAAATTTTTCGTTAAAAATTAATCTTTTTCTTTAAAGTCCATCTATTCGGTTGAAAATAATCGTCTTTTCTTAAATTTTTATTTGGTGTATCTGAAATTTTTGAAGATCTTTTTGAATTTTCTCAAGCATGATAAAGTACTTATACTTATAGAACATGAAAGACAAATAAACCTAAAAAATAAATAGTTATTCAAAATTTGTATTTAGTATTAACAATTATTTCCCCCCGAAAATTATAATTTGCCTACATTTTTTTTTCTTTCCTGACTGACAAATCTTTTTTGGTCGAAAATTTAACAATTTTTTTTTTAATTTTCATCATTTCTTATTAAAATTTCAACATTTTTGTTTAAGAATAAAACATATTTTGTTGATAATTGAACTATCTTGTTGAAATTTTGTCTTCTTTGGGTGAAGTAAGCTCTTTTTGTTTTAAAATAAAATATTTGTTTTTAAAATTCACTTATTTAATTTAAGATTCATAATTCTGTTTTAAAATAAATATATTTGGTTAAAAATGTAACTTTTTTGTTCAAAATTCGTCTTTTTAGCAGAAAATTAATCTTTCTAGTTAAAAATTCATCATTTTGGTTGAGGATTTAACAGGAAAGTTTAGAAATTCTAGTGCGGTAGCAAAATGTTAAGAACAGAATGATTCCCCATTATTAAACAATCAATTAGAATTTAAATTTTCTCTTCTATCAATAATATTTAGAAACATTGAGAAATATTTAGAAATAAATGTAATGGTTAGTAAAATTATTTATTTATAAGTTTTTATATACAAAATCGAAAATAATAATAATAATAATAATAAAATAAATAAATATGAAAGAGTGTAAACTAGATTAGAGAATTAATTAATCCCTCGTCTAGTTCTTTTGTCCTATAAATGAATTAGAACTAGTGAAAAAAAATTAAATCCAATTTTTCCAAACAGTCAATACAGAAATGTATAAAACCAGATTTCACATTTGCAAGTTTTTTTTATAGTCATTAATGCTTTAGTATTTGCTGTGGTTGTGTGCCTGAATCAACAAGGATGATAAATGACATTTTTTTTCATTCTACAATTTTCCCCTGCTTTTTACAGTTTTTAAAATTAATCTTGCTGCATTTGTTTTTTCAGCTATATCGCTTCGTCGTCTATGTTTGCTTGTGTTCCTTTCCAGCAAAAAAAAATATATCACACGAGTCCATTTGTCACGCGAAAAATTGTTCGTTGATTTGCCGAGGGTGCAGTATATTAATCGGTGTGTACATTTCTTTTTTTTCCAAGTGCTTGAGTAAAGTTCAATTCATTTCTAATTAAAGTCTAAACTGAATATTGCTTAATCGATCCAATTTTTTCAGCACGTTTTCAATGTAAAGATTATCTGAATTCAGGGTGCCCGAAAAACTTCATTTTCAAAATTCCCGCATTTTTCGATGACCAAATTTTATTTTTTTCTGATCATTAATATTTAAAAATCAAAATTATATTCTTGTAAAATTTTTAGTATAGAATCTTCTATACATTGAATGAAACCATTTTTAATTTATACTTTTAAAAAATCACAAAGATTTTAGAAAATTGCAGGTATGTCAAATCAAAATTTCAGCAAAAAAGTTCACCTGCAAACTAATAGTTGCATTTTCAAACAAAAAATATCAATGAAAAAATGTTCAACTAAAATGAGGAATAATAAACAAGAAACATGCCTTTTTAAAAAATTAGTTTAAATTTTAACGGCAGTTAAGTTAAAAAAATTGAATTCTCATCTAGAAATTTAATAGTAGATATTTCAGTCGAAAGAGAATTTTTTCGATAAAATAGTTGAATTCTCGATCAAAAAGATTAATCTTCTACCGAAAAGGACGAATTTGGAGAAAAAATAGCCTAAACTAATAAACTAATAATAAAATAATAATAAAAAATAAATAAATATAATAATAATAATATAATAAGAATAAAAAATAATAATAAACTAATAATTTCCAACGAAAACTATATTATTTTATATTACTAGAAAATATTTTCAGTCATGATCAAAAAAACTTAGATTGATTTAAAGGAACGAACTTTTAATAAAATATTAAGATCCTCATCAAAGAAAGATTTTAATTTTAAACTAAAACGCAACTTTAAATTTATGAAAAAATTTAATTTTTATCAAATGGTATGAATTTTAACACAAAAATTCAGACTTTTCAAAATAAATGTAATACTTTCAAACAAAAAAAAGATTTTTCTAAAATTTTCAAAAGGAGAAAATAAATGTTCAACTAAAAATATAATAGATGAAATTCCAAGCCAAATAAATTTTTTTCTTAAACAAAATAGTTACTTTTTCAATCAAACAATTGAATTTTTAACAAATTAACGTAACTATTATTATAGACCTTTATTTTTTTAAATTAATTTTCAACGAAAAATATCATGGTTTCGGTATTACAACTTAAAAATATTTTAATTTAAAATAGAAATGGCTCGGATTAATGTAAAGAAACGAATTTTTAATAAAATAGTTGAATCCAAATTCCGAAAGATTTTTTTTAACGAATATTGTTGAATCCTCAACCAAGAATATTGAACCTTTACTAAAAAAACGAATTTTCCAAAAAACAGTTACTTTTTTAACCAAAAAATGAAAAAAAATAATAATTTTCAAATAAAAATATAATAGTTGAAATTGCAACTAAAAAATATTTTAATTTAAAATAAAAAGTCCTTGACTTATTTAAATGAAACGAATTGTCACTAAAATAGTTAAAGAAAAAAATAATTTTTCTGAAAGATGAATTTTCAACAGAAAAACAAGATTTTTTAGAAAAGAATCAACTCTAATGATGAATTAATACCAACAAAAAATTACTTTTTAGCAAATCAATTAAGATTAGAAACAGTAATTGAATTTTAAGCCAGTTGTCGAATTTTCAACAAACAAAAAATAATTTTTCAACGTGAAATATAATAGTTAATATTACAGTTTAAAAATATTTTTATTTACATTCAAAAAGGTCAGAATTAATTTAAAGAAATGAATTTACAATAAAACAGTTAAATCTCCAACAAACAATTATTTCAATTTTATACCAAACCGTTGCAAAAATGCCAGTAAAAATATAATAATTGATATTACAACTAAGAAATCTTTTTATTTTAAATGTAAAAGGCGCAAATTATTTCATTCTAACACACTAAATTTCCATAATGTTGTTGAATTCTCTGCAACAACATTTTGTAATTTTAAACCAAAAAGTTTCAATTTCAATAATAGGAAAATGAAATTTCTACTCAAAGAAAGTAATTTTCAAACAAAAAATACAAATTTTTAACAAATTGTAATATTTTCAAAGAAAAAAAGATTTTTCTTTGCACGAATTTCCAATTTAATTGTGAAATTATTACACCATTAAGCCGTTTCCCTTTCGGGGTAGGCGTGACTCACTCGGCGGGGGAGGGGATTAGTGTGAAGAAGGGGTTATAGAATTTTTAGATTGATCTGGAACTATCGTATTACTTATTTAAGTAATATGCTAGCTCCGCAACAC
>JAWWLR010000127.1:45706872-45720378 GCA_035041075.1 Acraspis erinacei
CCCCCCCCCCCAAGTCGTAACATAGTTTATGGACGAACCCTCATTTATGAAGTAGTTCGTAATTCACAATTTCGATTTTCAACTCCACAAACGCCATTAAAACAGAATCGAGAAATTGATGAAAGAGCAAACTGTACCCCGGTTCATGGAACTATTTCGTAATTATGCAGTGAATCGATGTATAATAGGTGCCAAATGTTAAGGGTCCATGAAGATGGAATTAGAGCAGAGTCCTGCAAGCCGACACTTTTTTTTTTAAATCTTTTTTAAGTTTAAAAAAAATTGTTTGATAACATATTATGTATCGTTGGATCGAGAACTTAGTTAGCTACAAAATTTTACTAATGATTTTAAACTACGATGCTTTGTTTATCAATTATTAGAAAAAAAGTGAAGAGATCGAAAATCTGTCGAGCGAAAAATGGTAGGGCTAAGTCGACACCCCCCTGGGGCTTAGTCAAAACTTGACTATAATATTTAATGATAAAAGAGGACACATTTTTTCCATTATTTTTTTTTAACTAAATACTCGATCTAGCAAAGGGTTTGTCTCTATTACGTATGTATATCTGTCTGTGGCTAGTAGCCAAGATGGCGTAATCGGTTTCGACTTAGCCCCACTATTGACTTAGCACCACTATCGACTTAGCCCCACTATCGACTTAGCCTCACTATCGACTTAGCCCCACTGTCGACATAGCTCCACTATCAACTTATCCCCACTCTCCCCTACCGCATTTACGTATTAACATAAAAACTATGCAATAATTTAGTTCAAATTTAAGCCCAAAAAGATTCTACTTTGCACAATGATGTAGTGATAATCATGACCTTTTGACGTATGCTAACCTCATCATTGCAAAAATTTTTTTTCTTACAAACTTGTAAGAGTGTTAAATTTATTTTCAAAATTCGCTGATTTTCCCCTAACCAATTTTTTATTATTTCTAAATATAAATATTTAAAGACCAACTTTCTTATCTTGTGAAATTTTCAAAATTTACCACTAAAAAGTCGAATTTTTTATAAAACAGTAGACTTTTAAACAAGGAAAGAGTAATTTGTAACTAAAAATAAATTCTGCAGGACGCAGTTGTTTTTTATTCCAAACGAGCGAATCTTCAAATCTTCAAATTTTTGTGCCGAAAATACTTTCGTACAAAAATAATTTAATTTACAACAAAATAGTGAAATTCGCAAGCCAAAAATAAGAATTTTTCAGAAAGCAGTGGTTAAAAAAGGGTTAATTATTTGACCAAGAAAGATGAATTTTCAAACTAGAAAAATTATCAAAATAGAAAATTTTGTCAAGAAAAAAATATACATCTGCAATACAAAAACCGTTCAATCTTTTAATTTTCAAGTAAAAAAACTTTTTTTAGAACGAAAATTAATTTTGAAAAAGAAAGATAAATTGGAAACAGAAAAGGTGAATTTTCAATAAATATTAAGATTTCTCTACCGCAATGAACTTTAAATTCAAAAGGGACAAATTTTCCCAAAGTAGTTCAACTCTAAATCAATTTGTCAAAATATCAACAAAAAGTATGTATATTTTAGCATGATACATGAATTTTCAACCGAAAAGATGAATTTTCAACAGAAATAAATAATTTTCTGGAATAAAATTTTGTTAACAAGTAGTTAAGTTTTCAACTAAAAAAGATAAGTTTTAAACCAAAAATGGAACAGTTAAATATACAGTTATAGAAATTATTAAAAAAGAAATGATTTATCAACCAGTTGAGTCTTCACAAAAAAATTCTCAGCCCAACATTTTAATTTTTAAGCTACAACATTTTTATTTAAAAATAATAAAAAAATAAAATGTATTTTCTACGAAACCGTCTTATTTTTTATCCCTTAAATATGAATTTTTAACTAATTAGTTCCATTTTCTATTAAATTAGTTGAATTTTAAACCAAAAAAAAGAATTTTCTATAAAAAACAAGAATATTAAACCCAAAAAATTAAATTTCAATTAACAGTTGATTTTTAATTTAAAAAAGTTAATTTTCCACCATATGGTTTAACTACTACTACAATAGTTGCCTTTTCAACCAAATAGTTAATTTTTCAAGCCAAAAAAGATTCAACTCCAAACATAAACGGTTGGATAGTCCAATAATAAAAAATGTAGTAATTGAATATAACAATATATTAAATATATAAATATAATAATATATTCATTTTTCAACAAACAAGATTAATTTTCAAGCAAAGAGGTGAATCTAAAAATGAATTTCCAAAAGAGTAATTTACTTTTGACCAAGAAGTTGTATTTTAAACAACAAAATATCAATTTTTTACAGATTAGTTATATTTTCAGTCAAAGTAATGAAAGTATCAGAATCTTTTAAAATATTTGAAATATCGTTAATTAAATTATAATTTTTAAAACAAAACAGATTGATTTTAAAACAAACAGTTGCACTTTTAATAAAAAATTATATCGTTTCTACCAAAACAGATGAAGACTTTAACCGAAAAGACAAATTGTCAAGCAAAAAAAAAACTTTGCTGTCCCGAGAAAAAATGTTGTATACAACATTCTTGATCGTTCGAGCCGTAAAGACAAGTTTTCTGGTAAGCCGATAAACCCTCAACCCGAAAATATGAATTTTTAACAAAAAAATTTATTTACCAAACAGTTAATTTTCATTAATAAAGCTAATTTGTAACCAGGTACTTTAATTTTCAAGCTTGAAAGGCAACTTATTTAGAAGGCATTAATAAACAAAAAGTTAATTAATTTTTAGCCAAGAAAAATGAATTTTTAATCAAATCGTTCAATTTTCAGAAGAAAAAAGTATTTTTTAACTAAACACTTGCATTTCCAACCAAATAGTTGAAATTTTAAGAAAAATAGGCAGTTAAATTTTGGACCAAAAAAAGACAAGTTAAATAAATTTTTAAACAAATAGTCGAATTGTCATACAAACAGGATTAAACTTCAAACAAAAATAGTGGCGATTTTCAAACCGAAAATATACATTTTTAACAAAAGTTATACTTTTCACAAAATATTTAATACTCAATAAAAAGTTCATTTTCATCCAAGTAGATGAATTTTCAATCCAGAAGATAAATTATTCCAAAGAAAGTTTTTTTAAGTTAATTTTTGGCCAAGAAAGATGAATTTTTCAAACAAATAATTTTTTGTTTAGAAGACAGTTGACTTTTGAATAACAACATTTCATTTGCAGCCAAGAAATATTAATTTTTAAGCAACAAATATGATTTTTCTACCATAAAGATTAATTTTCAACCACGTAGTATAATTTTCAATTCAAAAAGACAAATTATTTAGAAGAAAGTTACTTTTGAAATATTTAATTTTAGCAAAGAAAGATGAATTTTCAACCATATAACTGAATTTTCAACAAGAAAAAACATTTAAAACAACAGTTTCTATTTCCAACGAAAAAGTTGAAATTTCAAACAAAATAAACCAATTTTCAAACCTGAAAGAGGAATTTTTTCGAAGACAGTTGGATTTTCAACCTGGAAAGTTAAATTTTATGTAAACAAGTTCATTTTCAAACACGGAAGATGATTTTTTACCGAAAATGATTACCTCTATATTCAAAAAGAAATTTCGTCATCAATACATTTTAATTTTTGACAAAACTGATTTTTTTTAAACATTTATGATAATTTTTTAATTAATTTATAAAGTAATAAAAAATTATTTTCGACCAAAGAGGCGAATCTCAAAAAAATTATATTTAGACAGATTAGTATACCTTACAATCAAATAGTTTAATAAAAACAAAGTTTTTGAACCTTGTAGAAGATTCGAAAGTATTCTAGCTTTTTAAAATCATTCTTCTATTTCTGAAATTCGTTTTAAATTCTATAATTTCTTTGAACATAATATTCTTCAGTATTTTAAAGAATCTGGAGTCACTTAGAATTCCTTTATGACAAATTTTATATTTAAAAAATTTTACTAGAATAGAATTTTATTAAATAAACAATTTTCTAGAAGCTTCTTGAATTGTAGATATCTTGCAAAGTATTCCAACACTTCCTGGAATTTTGTGTAATTTTCCATAATAGTAGATATGGAAAATGGAAATTGGCAGAAAGCATCATTTATGTAAATTTTAAAAGCACTTTCCGAGGTAGTGGATCTATTCGAAAATAAAATAAATAAGCAATTATAAAAATAAAAGGACTTTATTTATTCTTTAATTTCCCATTGTTCTACTGATAAATTACGATTTATCAACATAATAGTTCAGATTTTTAATCAAGGAAATAAATTTTCAACTAAGATGATGAATCTTCAACCAAAAAAATTATTTTTAACGAACTAGTTCAGCTTTTAATCAAATATTTAAATTTTCAACAAAATAGTTGAATTCTCGACCAAAACAGATTAATTTTCAAACAAAAAAATTATTTAAAAAAAAAAATTATTTTCAATTATATTATTAAATTTTTAACCAAATTGTTGAATTTTCTACTAAACTTTTGAAATTTCAAGACAAAAAGTCCATTTTTCTGCAAAATAGTTGAATTTGCAATCCAATATTTTAATCCTAAACAAAACAAGATTAATTTCTGAAAAGAAAAATATTTATTTTCTACAAAAAAAATAATTTCCAAAATAAAAGTAGAATTTTGAACTATAAAGATTAATTTCCTAAAAACTGAAATATTAAGTTAAAAAAAATTTACTTGAACGAAACACTTGAATTTTGTATCAAACTATAGAAATTTTAGGCCCGAAAGATGATCTTTCTAAAAAAATGGATGAATCCTTTAGGAAAAAACATTAATTTCAAAAAACCAAAAATTGGAATTTACAAAAAAAGTAATTTTTAAACTAAAAGTAGAATTTTTAATCAAGCAGTTGATTTTTCACCAAATAGTTGAATTTTCTAGCAAATTTTAGAAATTCTAAGCCAAATAGATGAATTTTCCACAAATAAGTTAAAATTTTACCCCGAAAACATGAATTTAAAAAAAGTTCATTTTCCACAAAGAAATAATTTTTCATTAAAGAAAAAAATTTCAACAAAATACTAAAATTTTCAATGAAGAAGACGAATTTTCAACTAAGTTACTGAATTCTTAAGATAAAAATTTAATTTTTAACAAAAAATTGAAGCTTTCAACCATGTATTTTAATTTTAAATAAAAAAAGATCAATTCTCATCGAAAAAATTTTAATGAAAAAAAGTAATTTAGAAAAATAAAAACAAATTTCTTAAAAAATAGTTGTAAGACAAATACATTTTTAGGAAACAAAAAAAATAACATTAAAAAAAGTTAATTTTCAACCATAAGACGAATTTTCTGAAAAGCAGTTGAAAAAATTCATTTTTAATAAAATAGTTCAGCTTTTAATCAAATCATTAAATTTTCAAGAAAATATTGGAATACTCTTTCAAAACAGATTAATTATTATGAAAAATAACAAAAATCTTCATTTTCAACATAAGAACTAATTTGCAACAAAACAGTTGAATTTATACAAAAAATGATATTTCCTCAACTAAACCATAATTCCTTTAACAGAAATTTGAATCTTCGACTCAATGGCTGAGTCATTAATTAAAGCTTATTATTTTCCGAAAATATTAACTTTCAACAAAACGCAAAACTATTTTTCAAGCAAACAGCTGAATTTTTCAAAAAAAAAGAGAATGGGAATTTTCAAGAAAATTGCTTTTTAAACAAAAAAATTGAATTTTCAACCAGATAGTTAAATTCTCAAAAAGACAGATTATATTTTTAAAAAAATTTTAACGAAAAAAAATAATTTCCAAACAAACAGTAGAATTTGTAATCAGCTAGTTAAATTTTATACCAAAATAGTTGAATTTTAGACACAAAAGATAAACGCTCAACCAAAACAGCAGATTAATTTCCAAAAAGAAAAAACACGAAAACCAAAAATTTTAATTTTTAACCAAATAATTAAATTATTTACCAAAATATTTAGGTTTTCAAAAAAATAGATGAATCCTCAACCAGAACAGTTTAATTTGTAAAAAAACGAAAATATGAATTGGCAACAATAAGATTAACTTTTAACCAAAGAGTTAAATTTTCAACCAAACCTTTGAATTTGGACCAACTAGTTGAATCCTCAATCTTAAAAGATTAATTTCCGAAAAACCAAAATATTAATTTTCAACAAAAAAACTATAATATAATTCTTCATTTTTATTCAGCAGAAGAAAACTAAATGAGATCTTAACGGAATTACCATGACTGAAAAGTTTCGGGAAATCTATCCCCTGGGAATTCAGGGGTAGCGAAGGCGCTGCTATACAGCTTTCGGCTTTTTGAAATCTAATTTAGCGGGAATAACAAACAAGGTAAGTCGAAACTGTCCGGTAAACCAGTTTGAAAATTTCCCATTTTCAGGACTTTAGTGGAATTTATTGTTAAATTTGAGATCAAATTTGGATTCAAAGGAACGAATTTTCAGCCAAAGAGTTAAATTTTAGCCCTAGAAAGATTCCTTCTTAACAAAATAGTTAAATTTATAACTAAGTTAAAGAATTTTAGGAAAAAAGTTTAATTTTCAACCAATTTGTTGAATGTCAAACTGAAAAGATAAATTTGTAACAACCTGATCGAATTTAAAAAAAAATATAACTTCAAACACAGTTGAAATTGCAACCAAGTTATTGGATTATTGAGAAGAGTGTTGAAATTGAAATTAAAATAATAATTTTTCTATTAAAATATTCAAATTTTTAACAAAACAGTTTGATTGTTGACTATAAAGGGTTACTTTTTAGGAAAATACTTTAATTTAAAAAAAATGTCCAACAAATCAGCTGAATTTCCAAGCAAAAAGGAAAAAAATCTTGTTGAGGATTGCACAGAAAAGTTGAAATTTTTAATAAAAAAACATCAACATTCAAGAAAAAAATAGTTCCCTCTTTTAAAAAATAATTTACTTTTCTACAAAGTAATTAAATTTGCAAATTAAAAAAAAATTCTATTAAAATGATAAATTTTCAACCGTTTGCTTCGAGCAAAAAGTTCACAAATGTGAGAAGTTAACTGGATTATCTGCATGGTAAAGTATTCATTTTTAATCGTTCGTGTCGAGTTCGTTAGTCTATCATTTATGAATACAAAACGAAAATGTTAGACTAAAATACCGTCAAATTGGACTAAGCGATTCGATTTTTTAGTTTCTTAGGGTTTTGCAACTTAGTTTCTAGATGATACTCGAGACAAGATTCGATACGAGATTCGACACGAGATTCGAGACGAGATTCGAGACAAGATTCAAGACAAGATTCAAGACAAGATTCAAGACAAGATTCAAGACGAGATTCAAGACAAGATTCGAGACGAGTTCGAGACGAGTTTTTCAACAACACTTAAGACTGGGCTCGGGACGAGACTCAAGACGAGATTCGTGATGGGATTCAAGACGAAACTCGAGGCTTCAAAGGATTGCATAATATTTGAATAACTTCTTTAATTAGTATGTAGCTATGAATGCTTGAATTGTAAATAACTGAGTTTATTTGAAAATCGGAAATAATGAGTTTTCGCGGCCGATGAATTTTCAAATAAATGGTCCTATTTATAATAAAAAAAGATTAAACTTCAAGCAAAAAACAATTTTATTTATCCAATTGGTTCAATTTTAGACCAAATAATCAAATTTGCCAAAAAATTTTTAATTTTCTATTAAAAAAGATAAATTTTCAAACTGTAATAGAAAACTTACATTTTTATTTTAAAAAATGAATTTCAAACCAAATTGTTAAATTTTTAACCAAAGAGATAAATTACCAACGAAAATTATAAAATTTGAACCAAATAGTTGAACTTTTCAGGAAAATAGTTGAATTCTGAATAAAACCAGA
Source organism: Acraspis erinacei (assembly GCA_035041075.1). Classification (NCBI taxonomy): domain Eukaryota; kingdom Metazoa; phylum Arthropoda; class Insecta; order Hymenoptera; family Cynipidae; genus Acraspis; species Acraspis erinacei. The sequence continues at coordinate 45,714,727 of JAWWLR010000127.1, forward strand.
TTAATTTCCCAAAAACTAAAATAAGAATTTTTAACAATAAGATTAATTTTTAACTAAAGAGTTGAATTTTTTAGCAAACTATGGAAAACGAAGAAAAAAGAGGAATTTTCTACAAAACTGTTAAAATTTTACCCCGAACACATTAGTTTTTAACAAAAAAAATCATTTATAACAAAAAAGTTAAATTTATAAAAAAAACGTTTAATTTTCAAATAAAAGGATTACTTTTTAACAAAATTGTGGAATTTCGAAACGAAAAATAGGAATTTTTTACAGAACCCTTGAGTTTTTATCCTGGAAGTATGAATTTGCATACAAATTTGAATTTGCAGTCTAAAATGATCTTTAGCCAAAAAATAAAGTCTGCAAATTTTAATTTTTAAGCAATAAATAGTTTTCAACGAAGAAAGATGAATTTTGAAATAAATTATTAAGTTTTCCACGAAAAGAGACGAAACTAGAACTAAAAATAATCAATTTTTAACAAAAATATCAAAAATATATTTTCGGCTTGAGAAATTTATTTAAAAATGAATTTTAATGAACCTATTAATGAACTTTTAAAGAAATTAATTTTTAATTTAAATGATGACTTTTCAAAAACAAAGACTTTTTTAACGAAGTCGATCAACATTCAACCAAATACTTCAAGGTTAATTAAAAAAGACGAATTTTCAACAAAATAGTTGAATTCTCAATGTACAAAGAAGAATGGCGGAATTTTTTTATGTACAAAAATTAAACTTTAATTAAAAAAAGTTGCCTTTTGAACCAAATTGTTAAATTTGAAAGCCAAAAAAAGAATTTTTTTTAAACACAGTTGCTTTTTCAATCGGAAAAGTTTAAATTTGGACTAAAAATGAAAAAGTTGGAGTTTTACAAAAAACAATAATTTTGATCAAAATAGTTTAATTTTCAACAATAGAAGTAAATTTTTAACAAAATATTTGAACTGCTAACAAGTAAAGATAAATTTTTAACAAAAAATGTAATAATTTCATTTTTAGCCGAAAAAGATGAAATTTCTACTTAAGGAGATGCAGTTTAAAACCAACAAGTCTTAAAAAGATTTATTTTCAACGAAAGATGGTATTTGACTAATTAAAAATTAAAAAAAAAAATTATTTTCAGCACAGTAGCTCAATTTTTAATTAAAGAGATGAACCGCCAACCAAAAAATAAATTTTTATCAAAGAAGATCTACTTTTTCTCAAGTAGTTGTATTTTCAATTAAAAAACAATTCATTTCCAACAAAATATTTTAACTTTTGAAGAAAGAATGCATTTTTAGCTCAAAGAGATGGAATTTCTACTAAAAGAGATACATGTTGAAACCAAAAAGACGAATTTTCAAGGACGAAATATTTCAATTGAATTTTCAACGCCCAAATATGAATTTTGAGCAATAAAATATGAAATTTTGACAAGAACAAAAATATTGAAAAAAAAGTTAATTTTCTACTAAAAAAAGTTTAATTTGCAACACAAAAAGACGATTTATCAACAAACAGTTGAATTTCCAAACAAGAGTGATAATTTTCACAAAATTATTGTTGATAATTACTTAAAAATATCTTTTGCAGAAACTCCCTGACTTTTAAGAATCTTTCTCGAAATCCATAACTTTTCCCTGAATTTTCCCTGGCAGCCAGGTTTTCCTTGATCTATGAGCATTTTTATTAAATCCATTTTATAAAATGTTTGGGGTACTTTTAATGTATCTACTTTATCAGATAATTGTACTCTATATACATTATTGAACTTTACTTTTCAGTTCGAGATAATCGATTTCTAAATGCGAAGATACGTGTGAAAGATGTAAAGTTCATTCTGCGGTTCGAGAAAAACCCGTTTGAATAAAGCTAGAGTTAATGGACAGGTTCAGACTACTCAGAAACTAATGATTCGAAACGAACATAAAGCTCTCGTGGAAATGTAAAGTAATAGCCGCGGGCAAAATGCTCAGAAACGTGAGAAGGTAACTGGATTATCTGTATTTTAAAATCTTTCATTCGAAATCCTTCTTGTCTTCTTTAGTTTATTATTTATGAAAAGAAATCGAAAACTTTTTCCTCAAATTCCGTAAAATGGGAATAAGCAGCTCGAGTTTTTCGTTTTTGTAGGATTTTTCAACCTAGTTTTTCAGATGATACTCGAGTCGAGATTCAATACGAGATTCGAGAAGAGAATCAAATCAAAATTCAAAACAAAAACCGAGACGAGAATCAACACAAAATTCGAGACAAGAATCAAAACAAGATTCGAGACGAAACTCGAGACGAGACCTGAGATAAAATTCGAGACGAAAATCAAGCAAAAATTTGAGACGGAAATAGAGAAAATATTCGAGACAAGATTCGAGATAAGACTTGAGATTGGAGACGAGACTCAACATGGGGTTGAAAACGAGACTCGATATGTGAGTTGAGACGAGACAAGAGAGTTAAAGGACTAATTAATTAATTAAATAATAACAGTAATAATAACAGTCCAAGTGAAAATTTTTGACGAAAAAGATTTTGATTTTACATCCAAAACAGACAAATTCAACAGAACAATAATTTCAAAAATATTGTTGAATGATCGACGGGACGACTGAAAAATCCCGAAAAATAAAATTCCCGACTCTGTGAAATTCCCGAATAGGAAAATTACCGAATAATAAAATTCACGAATAATAGAATTTCCGAAAAATGAAAATTCTACATTGGAAAATTTCCCGTATATTAAAATTTGCGAATAATAAAATTGCTGAAAATTAAAAATACCGAATTGGAAAATTTCCGACTAATATTATTTCCGGCAGTTAATAATATTACCAAATTGGAAAATTCCGGACAGAAAATATCCGAATTATAAAATATCGGAATTGGAAAATTTCCGAATTTAAACAATTACAATTTTTTACAAATATGTTTTATTGATTACAAATACAATAATGACATTTTTTAAAAATTATTTTTAATGTTTTAAATTTGGACAATTATGTTTTGAAATTAAAATAATTTTGAAAATCGTTCTGTGGTACGATGAAAACAGTGGGTGTTGTTTTTTTTGTTTTGGGGGCAAATTTTGTCAAATTTAGGTGTAAAAAAATCCAATTTTTAAGTCTAAAAAATTAGAATTTAGCCTGCAGCTATTAAATTAAATTTAACCAAATTTGCGCCTCGAACACAAAAAAATCAACCTCTGTTTGTATCGTACCTTGTAGCGATTTTCAAAAAAATATATATAAATTTAAAATTCGATTTTTGCGAACGCTTTCCGTATTTTATTAAATACTATGCACATTCAAAAAATTATTTATCCAGAAATATTTTATTGAAAATTATTGTTATTTTATATTCAAACAATATCTTTCGAAATTTTAAACATTGAAAATAATTTTTTTAAATTCATTATTGTATTTTTAATCAATAAAGTATATTTATACATAATTGTAATTGTTTAAATTCGTCAATTTTACAATTCGGTATTTTTATTTTTTCGGCAATTTTATTATTCGCGAATTTTAATAGTCGGGAATTTTCCAAATCGGTAATTTTATTTTTCGTCAATTTTCTTTTTCGCGAATTTTATTATTCGGGAAATCTAATGAGTCGGAAATTTTATTTTTCGGGATTTTCCAGTCGTCCCTCCCCGTCATTTGCCGGGATTTTTCCAGGTCAGTCAGATTCCCTGCCAATTCCCGGTCAAGTCGCTTCTTTGTTTTCGAAAAAAGTTAAGTTTCTATAAAAATAATTGAATTTTCAACCCAAAAAGGAATTGTCAACCAACCAGTTGGATTTCCAACCAAATAATAATTTTTTTATTAAAATATAATCTTTAGGAGGAAGTAATTGAATTTTTAAACAAATTGTCGAATTTCAAACCAGAAAGGACATTTTAATCAAACTGTTGAATTTTTAACCAAATACTAAAAGTTTGTATTAAAAATATAATCTTTAGGAGGAAACAGTTGAATTTTAAACCTAAAAAGAAGAATTTTCAATTAAACAGTTGGATTTTCAACCAAATAATAAAAATTTTATTTAAAAAAATAATCTTTAGGATGAAACAGTTGAATTTTTATCCCAAAAAGAGGAATTTTCAACCAGAAAGGATGACTGTTTAAAGAAATTATTGAATTTTAAACCAAGTAATAACATTTTTAATTCAAAAATCAATGTTTAGGCGGAAAAAGTTTAATTTTGAACCCAAAAACGGAGTTTTCATCCAAACATTTGAATTTCCAACCAACAAGGATGACTTTTTAACAAACTTGTTAAAATTTCAACCAAATAATAAATTTTTTAATCAAAAATATAAAACAATTTCAAATTTAAATTGAAAAAGTCAAATTTATTACCCTAGACAATTAATTAAAGACCTACGACCATCCTGCGATTTTTATAGAAGGGAAATAGTAAACATAACACGGGCAATTTTGTATCAAATATTTACTCACATCTTCACATTTTCAATACAAAATTCATCTTTTCTCATTCGTATTTTCAGACATTTCATCTTAGGATAAGAACAAGTCAAACCCTGCGTTTGACGCATTAACGCCCGTACAGAAAAATAATATACCTTAGTTGATTATCAAAAATTAAATTAAAATTCCTTTGATTTATAATGTGTAGCTTACTTAAATCCTTCTTAACCAAAAACTATCGAGGCTGAGAAGCCGCTTCTTTTCGCGCAGCATCCTGCAAAAGTTGCGTGTCGATATCGTCGCCAGGAAGCTGAACGTATCTCACGACTGATCCTCGGATGAAACAGTTTTTCACTGACATCTGAAAACAATTTTCTTTGTTTCTTTTTTTTTCATTTCTAGGAGAATTTAAGAAGTATATTTTAATCTAAGAATTGTATTTTAAGATTAAAAAAAAACAGATAAAATTAAAATTGTATACAATGATATTTTCGAGAAAAAACAAATTTTGTCCGACCCCCCTTGAAACGCTTCATTGCATGCACGTGAAGCAGGCGTAATGTGGCCACTTACGGCCCAGTGGCCTTCGCACATGCGCACTTCGCCGCCGGGCCAACATGAAACTTTACCCCCGCTATATAAATACCTTTACGCCCGCTATACATGTACAGCACCACGCAAGTGGGACGCCCGGCAGAAGTGGTAATATCACATGATGTAAATTGAAGTGCTTTTTCCTTGAACCCTTTCATGATAAAATATTTACGAAAGGGGAAAATAGTAAAGGGAAAAGGGGGAAAAGGGAAAAGAAAAAAGGAAAGGGGGAAATGCGAAAAAGAGAAGAAGAGTGAAGGGAACGGAGAAAGATTAAAAGGGGAAGGGAAAGCGAAACAGTGAAAGCGAATGAGAGAAAAAAAAGGGAAGTAAAACATGAGAAACCGAAAAGCGTAATAAGGAAATGGGAAAAGGGGACAATAAAAGGGGAAAGGGGAGAATAGGAAAAAGAAAAAGGGTAAAGGGAACGGAGAAATAAATATAGCGGGAAGGGGAAAGGGTTGAATTGGGAAACATTAAAGGAGAATGGCTAAAAAGGAAAAACCGGAAAGGGTGAAAAGGAAAAGGGCCAAATGGGAAAAGAGAAAAATAACAGGAGAAATCGAAGAACAGGAAAAAGAACAAGTACAAAGGGACTGGGGAAAGGCGAAAGGGTAAAAAGAGAAAGGGGAAACGGTAAA
>JAWWLR010000127.1:45720478-45732517 GCA_035041075.1 Acraspis erinacei
TACCAAACTTGCCCCTCAAAGACAAAAGAAAATCACCCTCAGTTTTCATCGTACCTCATATCGATTTTCCAAAAAATATATGTGAATTTAAAATTCGGTTTTTGCGAGCTTTTTTTTGTATTTTTTTAAATCATATGAAAATAAAAAAATGCATCATACAAAAATATTTTATTAACAATTATTGTCATTTTAAATTCAAAAAATAATTTTCAAAATTTTAAAGATTAAAAATTATTTAAAAAAATAAAAATTTAATTACTAAATTCGTAATCAATAAAACATATGTATGAAAAATTGTAATTGTTTAAATTCGGGAATTTTACAATTCGGAAATTTTTCAATTCGGATATTTTATAATTGGACAATTTCCTGTTGGTAATTTTATTATTCGGGAATTTTCTAATTCGCTAATATTATTAACTTCCAGGAACTTTATTATTCGGGAATTTTCTAATTCGGTTATATTATAAATTATCGTCAATTTTGTCATTCGTGAATTTTCAAATTCGGGAATTTTAATTTTCGAGAATTTTATTATTCGAGAATTTTCTATTACGGTTATATTATAAACTATCGTCAATTTTGTCATTCGTGAATTTTCCAATTCGGGAATTTTAATTTTCGAGAATTTTATTATTCGGGAATTTTCCAATTCGGTATTTTTATTTTTCGCTAATTTTGTTCTTCGTGAATTTCAACCTTCGGGAATTTTCCAATTCGGTAATTTTATTTTTCGCCAATTTTATTATTCGGGAATTTTAGAGTGTCGAGAATTTTATTTTTCGGAATTTTTCAGTCGTCCTGGATCGATTAAAACAGTTTAGTTTTCAAAAAAAGAAAAATGTATTTTCACCAAACAAATTAATTTTCAAATATTTAGTTGAGTTTTCTAAGAACTGGTTTAATTTTTTGAACAAATAGATGAATATTATAAAAAGCAGTTGAGTTTTTAATCCAAAAATTTGAATTTTCAACAAAAAAGCAATTTTTAAGCAAATAGTATAATTTGTAACAAATGAGTTGAATCCTCTACCATACAAGATTATTTTTAAAAAATGGAAAAATTAATTTTCAAAAAAAAAAATTACTTTTGACACATAAAGTTCAATTATTTAATAATTAGTTGAATTATCTAACCGAAAGTTTGAAATTTAAACCAAGTCGTTGAACTTTCTACCAAAATACTTGAATCCTCAAGCAAAACAGATTAATTTCAAAAAAACATAATTAATAGTTTTAAAGAAAAAAATTATATTTCAACCAAACACTTAATTTTTAACCAAGTAATTGAATTTTCTGCAAAACTTCTTAAATTTCAAGCTAAAAACACGAGTTTCCTTAAAAATGTTTGAAATTTTCCCTAAAAATATGAATTTTTACCAAAAAAGTTTATTTTTAAGGGAACTTTTTAGTGTTTAAATAAAAAAGACTATTTTCTTACAAAAGACTTGAATTTCAAACGACGAAATATGATTTTACAACCAAAATGTTAATTTGCAAATAAAAAGGAACAACTGCATAATGAAATTTTTAATAAAAAAAAGAAAATCGGAAAATTTGAATTTTTCCAAAATAACACAAATTACTTTTCAAACAAACATTTGCATTTACAACAAAATAGTTGGAATTTTAATGGAAAGAGATGAATTTTCAACAAAGCAAGTAAATTTTGTACAAAATAATTGAACAAGTTTTAATTTTTTATCCAAAAAGGAGAATTTCTAACAAAGCTGTTAAATTTTAGTCTAAAAATTATCAGTTCTTAACAAGCTAGTTGATTTATGAACAAAATAATTAAATTCGCGACCAATTAGTTTAATTTTTAACCAAAAGGTAATGAACTCTTAATCAAAAATAGGCTTTTGTAAAAATGACTTTTGTAAAAAGGGAAAGAGTATTAAGACCGTAATTTTTTAAACTTATCCATTTTAAACGTTTTCGGCTTAAAAATTTCCTACCATCGAGGCTTGTAATTTGAAAAAATAAAAACTTTTAATAATGTTTCACGGAATTAAAAAATTGCTTAATTTTAAACGCTATTAGTTCAAAAATTTCGAAGTATAAAGCTTTAATAAGAAATGATTACATTTTCAATGTACTGAATTAAATTGGTTCAATTTTTCCTATTTTTTAATGTGAATTTAAACATTTTCATTGTGATTAAACTTGATTTTCAATATAGCGAACGTATGAGAAAAACGGTAAAAAGACGATTAAGCTCATTTTTCTTCAAAATGCCGTATAAAGTCGCAAAGGGTTGCACAAAGTCGGAAAGGTTGCACAAAGTCGCAAAAGTTGCACAAAGTCGCAAAAGTCACACTATCCAAACCCTGAATCTGGTTTCAGATAAAAAATCCCTTTCACTCAAAGATCTTGTGCCGGAAAAGCTGAAAAGGCCCTGATTTAAGAAGGGTGACGCTTATAGGGGTGTTTCACTTTGACCGACAAAACCATGAGAAGCCATATTTTCCCTTTACACGATCGGGAGCTACAAGATGTTTGAATAAGTCTGCTATCAATCATCGTTCAGTGGATTTTGTCACTATTGCCGGACTCGTAGCTGTCTGATATTGTAAAGTAAATTCTCGTTTCGATTGACGTCTCAAAACGAAAGACAGATTGCCGAATTTTACCCTAGTCCTGAATCAATATGATATGAGAAAATAATAGTTTTCTCAAAATATTGATAAAATTTAGGGGGTTTGTTTATCCGGGCATCAAAAGGTAAAGAGAGCCCAATAAAAGGGGAAAAAGAGAAATTTTTCACGGAAAGGGGGAAAATAGGAGAAAGATTAAATATTTATTTTTACACTTAGAAAAGGAAAAACAATCGTTACGTAAATTTTTTTATACTTTTTAAATAATTTTTAATTATTACTACTATAAAAGAATTTATTTCTTCTAATTGGATATAAATTTTTCCTCTTCTAAAAATTCCTTCACTAACCATTAAGTCGAATATTTATAAGTATAATGAATCATTTTTATTTAAGACTTATTATTTTATCCTTACTCTAATTTATATTTTAAATCTAAATTAAAATTAACACTCTGGAACAAGTCTTTGGAGTTTTATTTTGCAATTTAAAGAAATAAATACTCAAAAATGCATATTGACAAAATGTTTAACTACTAAGTGTTCTACAAATTCTTTAAACAAAATCTTTTGATATACTTCGAAATTTTGCAAATAACTTGAAATCTTTCAATTACTTTATTCCCTAAAGTTTGATAGAAATTCGTTAAAATTCCTTAAATTTGTAAACATCCATTAAAAATTACAATTCATTTGAAATTCTTTGCACAAAAATTAAATTAAAAGTATTTATTTAATTCATTTTTAAAGACCTCGATAAAATAAAACCGGATTTTTTTATAGCTAAAAAAAGAGGAATTTGAATTTCATTTTGAAAATGACTCTTCTTTGTTCTGTTTTACAAAAAATTCCTCTTTTCTCGCTTTTAAGTTTTAAGTTTCGAATATTAAAAACATTAAGTATTTAAAAATCCATTATAAAATTTTTTAACATTATGAGTTCTAAGATTGTTTAGAAAGAAATCATTAGAATCTTTTAAAATAACTCAAAACCTTTAAAATCATTAAAATTTTGTATATCTTTTAAATCCCTCGAAATTTTTGAAATCCGTTAAAATCCCCTGAAATAAAATCTCTTTTGGTCCGTCAAATTCTCTACAAATTTGTTAAAATTCCTTGAAAACGTAATATTTTATTAAAATCAGTGGAAATTATTTTAAATTCTTCATACATAAATAAAAGTAAAATTATTCATTTAATTTGTTTAACAAATTCGACGAAATTAAATGTACGCTCGCGAAGCTCATGTTTACTTTCCTAGGTTTTTAAATAGAGAAATAAAAAAGTGCAAATGGAATTAAAATTTTGATTTTTTAAAATTATTATCGTCTTTTTCTAAAAACACGATAAAAGAAAACGCACGCACGCGAGGCGAGCGTTCATGAACTTGATTTTTTGCTTGATAAATCAATTTTAAAAAAGTCGAATTGTAATTTCATTTAAAAAATTCCTCTTTCTTGCTCTGTTTTCAAAAAAATTTGCTGGACACATTATGAAATTTTAATTTTTGAATAGAAAAAAAGAAAGTATTTAATAATCCATAACAAGAAATTTTTAAATATTAAGATTTCTCATATTTTTTTTAACGAAATCTTTTGGCATTCATTGGAATCGATTTAAATCAGTTAAAATCTTTAAAAGCTTTTGAATTTTGTTTTTGTTCTTCACATACCTCGACAATGTAAAAATTCGTAGAAATCCCTTGAAATGGAATTTATTTTATTCCCTAAGGTTCTCTATAAATGCCTTAAATTCCTTGAAATCGTCAAAATCCATTAAAAAATGTAGAAAAACCAAATTTTAAAAACAAATTTAATTTTCGAAATATTAAATACGTAAAATATTAAAAAATTCATGACAACAAATTTTTTAATATTGAGACTTCTAAAAATGTTTAAAACGAAATCTCATGAAAATCATTAGAATATTTAAAAATAACACAAAATGTTAAAAATTCATATAAATTTGTTGACGTACTTCATATACTTTGAAATTATTGACATCCGTAGAAATCATTTGAAATTTCTTGGATATAAATAAAATTAAAATTATTTATTAATTTTATCTAAAAAAATCTGTTTAAAAGAAATGATCTTACGCAAAGCGCACAATCATTTCCTTGGATTTTTATTTTTTTAAATTAAAAACATCAGGTATTTAAAAATTGATAAAAACAAAATTGTTCAATATTAAAAGCTCTAAAATTTTTTGAAAGGGAATCTTTTGAAATTCTTTTAAATCTTTTAGAATAAATTAAAATCCTTAAAATCCTTTAGAAATGTTTTATGTCCTTAAGATACCTGGAACTCTTTAAAAATTGTGAAAATTCTTCCAAATAAGTAGAAATAATTTGAAATTCCATTAGTATAAAATAAATTATTTTTCTCAAAAAAATAGCTGGATTTTTTTCTAATATTAAAAATATAAAATATTTCAGAATTCATATTATCAAATCTTCAAATATGAGAGTAGTAACATTTTTTTAAATGAGTTAAGTAATTTTAATATTATCATGGACGCCAATATTTTTAACCCATCTGGAGATAATCAATATCATAAGTGAATTAGAGTTAAATTTTAGATAGAAACATTTTTTTAGTCATCTAATAAAAATTTTTTACATTGCGTTTAATTAATTTTACGTTTACGAATACTCCAAAGTGCCATTTGACATAACAATTTAATTATAAAATCTTTTATTTCTGTAGTTTGAAGAATTTAATTTTTGATTTTAAATTATTAGAATTTGGACTTTAAAACAAAATGGCCACATGAAATTGTGGTCTTTTTTATTTGCGAATTCGCCGGAGTTAAACACTGACATTTTTTAACACTGAATTATATTTCAAAATTTAATAGAATTTTTATAATAAAATGTAATAAGTTTAATAAAGTATAAGAGTGCGAAAATTGTATTTTTTTAACATTGCAATTACTTGCAAATTTTTCTGAGTATTCGAATTTTAGCAGAAACTTTTATTTTTCCGTGAAATTATTTTTGTAATTTTACACTGTCTTTTTTTTAATCCATAAAATCAGTCGAAAATTACAAAAAATATTCCACTAAAAACTACACATTTCTACTAGAATTCAGGCACAAAAAAAGAATAACAATCAAGAATAAAATTTCTAAAATAATGATAATTTTTGAATCATTGTACTTTATTTTATTTTATTGTAAAAATATGTTTCCATCATAAAGTCAGTAATTAACACTTGTTAATATACAAAATACATAAAACTATAAACTGTTGAATATTCAACTCTATTAAATTGAAGTTCGACTTTAAAACTTTAATTTGCTCTTTTATTACTGCCTATTTTAGTAAATTATAGTTTTGATACATCTTCGAAGAAAATCGAACTAAAAAAAGATTTCATTACAGTGATTAAAAAATGTCGTTATTTCGTTATTTTTTATCACCTGATAAAAAATGAAGCTCGTATTCATCATCATTATTTATACTCTGAATGAACCTTCAGTAGCAACCTGGCCACCTGTTAATTACTAAACTTCTACCTAGCGAAGTCGACCTAGACTCCTGAACTTTCTATTAATAAAAATAATAAATTCGCTATCACTATCCTGAAAAAAATATTTACTCTTTCTAAAAACGTAAAGCAAAAATGTATAAGTCTAACTCCACTCAGAGAATAATTAACTAATTTAATTTTATGAAACAATTTCATATATTTATCATTTCTATTTTTCTATAATTTTTTCTTTTCCTAAAACTGGATAGTTAACTTGTGCCACTCAATGTATTCATAAATGTAGTTTTTTCAATAAAATGCAATAAAACAATCGAGAAATGTTATTTAAGCATTTTAATTTTAATTAACTAGACAACACTCTTAACATCTTTTTATGCTTTTTACGCCTTTCAAAAATTCTGCAAATGCTTTGGTATATTCTGAAAGCTCAGGCAATCCTATAAATTTTTTTAAAACCTTTAATTTTTGTTGACTTTGAAATTACTATTAAAATTACTTAAAATGTTTAGAGTCTCATTCGGATCTTTTTAATATTTTGCAATCTTTGAAGTTTTTTGAAATAATTCGATAATCTATAAACATTTTGAGACATTTTACTTACAAATTTATTATTTTAATTGCTTAAAATTACTTCAAAATCTTAATATCTGGTTGGCACTAAAAATTTGAAATATCACCCAATTGGTATTAAGAAATTAACAGCAATAAATAATTTTTTCATTTAATAAAATTAAGTTTTATTATTTGATCAGAGTGGACAATTTAAGATATTTTTCACGAGGAGAGTAAACAATTAAAATTAAATATAAGAGATAAAAATGTAATACATAATTGATATTATAACCAAAATATATTTTCATTTTGAATAAAAAATAGTTGAAGTGAGTTTAGATTTTCAACCCATGGGATAAATTTTCAACTTAAATAATAAATCTTTAACTAATAAAAAAACATATTTTAACAAATTATCACAATTTCTAAGCAGGTACTTTACTTTTCAACAAAATAAGATTGATTTTTAGGAAAAAATGTAATTATAATAATCATAAAAATATAAAATTATAATGCAATCAATAATAAAAGATTCTCATTTTAAATAAAATACAGTTTAATTCATCCAAAAGAGACAAATTTTTAACTAAAATGATAAATCATCAACTAAAAAGTGAATTTTTAACAAAGCAGATCAAGTATTAAAAAGTACCTGAATATTCATGTAAAAAAGATTCTTAAGATTTTGCAAAATCTTTTGAAATTAAAAAAATTATTTGGAAATCTTCCAGATTTTTCAGATATTTTTAGAAATCTTTTAAAATTAAAAAAAAATCTTCGCAAGAATCGTAACAAAAGATGTTTCTTTAAATTTGCCAAAATAAATAAATTGCTATAAAATCATGCAAATTTTATTTGTTAATCTTTTGAAATACATTCTTTCTAAATACACTCATGAAATTAATATTTTTAAATAAAATTTTTTTACATTTACCAACTGATCTGGAAAAGATTTTTTTATTATCTTTAAACTTTTCAAAGTCCTTAAAAAGCTTCCAACTTTTATATCACAGTTTTTAAAAATTTACATTTTGTTTTAATCTTTTTACGATCTTTTGAAATTTCAAATTATTTCCTTATCTTTTCAAAGCTTCTAAAACTTCTAAACATCTTTTAAAGTTATTCCAACTTTTCCTTGTTTTTTTTTAAGTTTTGCAAAATAAAAAAAATGTCTTAATATATTCAACATTCTTTTTTGGAAAATTTTGAAAGTCTTTTGAAATGATTTGAAATCTCTTTAAATATTCTTATAAGATTGATCTTTGGAAACCAAAAATCATTTGTAATTTTCGCAGATTCTGTTTAGGCAAAATTCGAAATCTTCTGTAATTTTTAAAAATCATTTTGAATACTCTAATAAAAATATTTATCCAAAACTAAACCTTACTCGAATTTTTTCAAAAATTTTACAATCCTGCAATAAGTTTGTACTCAATAAATAATAATATTAATTCCTTTGACGATTCTGAACAAACCATTTTTTTAAATTGATGAGCGATCTTAAATTCGATTGACTAAAAATGAAAAAGTACCTGTTACATTTCGCGAGCAGGTGAGGCAACTATACTCTTCGTCTTGCACCTTTGGGTACCAAGGGGCTGACTGATAGATCCAAGACTGTTTCCAAAATGCTGTCACACTGACAGCTTTTCTGACGATTTCCGAAAAAATCGAGAGATTATTCACTTTTTTTTTTAATTTCATAAAACTTCATTAACAGTCCCTTGATTAGTATTTTCGTCTCGAGTTTCGCGAGTCACGCACGCATGAAGAAATTGCGGGACTGTGACGGACGCACGCGATTCGTTCGCGTCTCGACGCCGCTCTGAAACGGACGTCGGCGTCGACGTTGTCTCGACCCGGCCGAACCGTACCAGAGCAAGAGCAAAGGCAACCCTCTACCCTGCAATTTTCTGCACCGCGCAGGCGTACGTTTACGTTCTCATACGTATCTTACCCTCAGAGAATCGGCCTGGCCGCCTGCCCTCCTGCCTGACGTATGACTGGAAACATACTTTTCTACTGAATATGCAACTAATGTATCTTATAAGTTGTAGGTTCTACGTGAGGCAGAAAGAAAGGTAGCAGTTGTCCCCATGATCGTGACCTTAAAACAATTCGTTTCTGTCACATTAGAGAGAAATTCTTTTAATTATAATTAAATGAGATAAGTTAGCTATAGTGAAAGTTTATTTTTTAAGAGGATACAGTAAACAGGTAGCCACTGGGGTAGTCTTAAATTGAACATTTGGAAAAATTTATTTTTCAAGTTTTGTAGTCCATCGTACTTTTTTCTCAGAAATGGATATAAGGAGTGGGGAATTAGTAGAAGTGAGGGGAAACAAGGAAAGGGGAAGTAAAGGAAATTAGGTAAAGGAAAAATAAGGTGAGAAGAATACGGGGAGTGGAAGAAGTGGAAGTATTGCGAAATGAAAGGAGAAAAACATAGAAAATAATTGAAGGACAATAAGGAAACCAGAAGTAGGGGAAGTAACAGAAAATGAAAGAAATTGAAATCGCGAAAGTGAGGGAAAATGAGTAGAAATAAGCAGGCGAAACGAGAAGAGAGAAAGTAGGGGAAGTAAAAGGTATGAGAACAAAAAATAGAGCAGATGAGGTGAAGAGAATAATAGGGAAATGTGGAGAGGGAAAGTAGAGAAAATAAGTGGTAATTAGCGAAAAGGATTAGGGAGAATCAGTGTAATTCTGAAGGGAGTTGGATAAGGAAGGGGAAATTAGAGAGGTGGAAGGGGGAATGAGGGGAGCAGAAATAAGGGAAGTAAGAGGAAATGACGGGAGGCAAAGTAGGGTAAATGATAGAAAGGGCTATAGGAGAAGTGAGGGGAAATGATGAAAACGGTAGGGAATGTAGAAAAAGTGAGAGGAGATGAGATGAAGGGATCTTGGGGAAGGAAACGGAAATTAGAGTAGGGCAAGTAGCGGAAATAAGGGGTAAGAAATTAGGGGAAATTAGTGGAGCGAAAGTAGGGGATATTAGGGGAATTAAATAAGAATGGTAGGGAAAGTAATGGCTGCGGAAGGGAATTAGGGGAAAGGGAGTGTTATGTAGGTAAAGAGAATAGGGGAAAAGGGGGAAAAAGAAATTAGGAAAGGTTAAAACGACTTAATTAATGTTGTGATAGGCTATGAAACCCTGTTTTGTAGGAGTGCGATACCTACTACGACTAATTTTTTTAATTAGAAAAAATTGCATAGGATGAAAATGGAATATTTTAGACTGAAATAATGTTCCAAAATATGGTTTGAAATTAAAAAGGCTTAATTATGAACTTAATAATTTAAAATTATTCAAAACTTGAAAGTCGACTTGGCTGCCGCATGTCTGGCGGGAAATGTACCTTTCTACTGTATATGCAACGAATGTATGTTATAAGTTGTAGATTGTACGCAAGGAAGAAAGAAAGGTAGCAGTTGTGCCAATGATCGTGACCTTAAAACAGTTCGCTTCTTTTAAATTCGGGAGATATGATTTTAATGATAATTATTAAAATAAGTTAGCTCTAGTGCAAGTGTATTTTTGTAATGAAATACAATAAATTGAGTATCCGCTAGGTCAATCTAAAATTAAAAAACTAAAATTCAGTTTTAAATTGTGCGGTTCTGAAAATTTGATTTATAATTGCTCATTCCAGATAAACAGTCAAATATTACTGAAGAATGAAAAAAGTCCCTTTTAGGTTCTGTAGTCCGTCGTCTTTTTTGTTATAAGTGGAAATTGAGGTTCAGGGATTAGTAAAAGTTAGGGACCATAAGGTTAAGGGAAATAGGGGAAAAAAGTTTTGGAGACTAGGGGAAGTAAATTGAAATTCAGGGAGGAGAGTAGGCAAAATAAGGAGAAATCAAGGTAATAAAGTATAGAAAATAAGGAGAGGAGAATAAGGGGAGAAGAACATAGAGTAGAGGTAATTATTGGCAATTATGGAAGGGTGTTGGAGAATGAAGGGAAAATTAGAGAAGTGTAGGGGAAATTAGGCAAAAGGAATTCAGGTAAGTTAGAGGAGAGAACGGAAGGAAAAATAGAGTAAGGACAGAAAAGGGAGTAGGGGAAGTGGGGGTAAGTTATATAGATATTAGTGGAAGCAAAGAAAGTGAGGGGAAAATGAGTAGAAATAAGTCGGAGAAATGAGAAGAAAGAAAATGACGGAAGTGAAAGGAAATGAGGGAATAAAAAGTACAAAATTAAGTGGATGAGAATACGGGGGAAGTGAGTCGTAATTAGGGAGGAGGGGTACGGAAAATAAGTGCTAATTAGGAAGGGTGTAGGAGAAGGAAGGAGAAATTAGGAAGAGGTAGGGATGATGAGGGAAGCGGATATATGGAAAGTGAGAGTAAAAAAGGGGTGAGAAAGTAGGGTAAATGGCAGAAGGGGGAGTAAGGAATGTGTGGGTAAGTTATGGAGAGGGAAGCGGAAGTAGAGAATGTAAGTGGCAATAAGAGGACAAGAATCAGGAGAAATAAACGAGAATTAGAGTACGGCAAGTAGTGAAAATAAGGTGAAATTATGTGAGAGGAACGGGGGGAAATTAAGGAAGAGAAAAAACGGGAAGTAAGGGGAAGAATGTGAAGTGGAGGGAAAGTGAAGGATAAAGTGAGGGGTCAATAAGTATGAGCGAGAGAGGGAAGTAGGTGAAGTAGAAGAGGCAAATTATGGGAGGGGAAGGCTGAAACGGTTTAACTAACGCCTTAATAGGCTACAAAACCCTTTTTTGTAGGCGCACGTTGTCTACTTCAACTAATTTTTTTAATTAAAAAAAATTTAATTGCATACGATAAAAATGGAACATTTTATATTGTAACTATCTTTCAAGATAAGATTTTTAATTAAATTACTTTTCTACTTAATGCGTAACTAATCTACGTTATAAGTTGTGGGTTGTATCTGAGGAAGAAATTGGGATAGCAGTACAAAATTAAGTAATGAAAATTGAGTTTTAAATTGCACTATTTTGCATATTTAATTTATTAGGTGTACAAAAAAGTTCCACCCATTTTCAGCAACTTTTTTTATTAAAAATCTGAAAAAAAGTACACAGCTTAATCAATATAGGCACCGTCGGCTTCTAGTAACCTTTCCCAACGCCTAGGTAGCTGATGTATTCCGTGGCGAAAACAGAATTTACCGTTTGACTTTATGGAATCATCAACTATTTTTCGAACTTCATCTTCATTCTGAAAATGCTGCTCTTCTAAGCTATTTTGTAATGAACGAAAAAGGTAGTAATCGCATCGTGCAATGTCAGGAGAATACGCCGGATGCGGTAAAATTTCCCATTGTATTTCTTCTATGGTTTGACGGACCGTAGAACTTCTATGTGGCCTAGCGTTATCGTGCTGCAAAATTACTAGTCTTCGCCCATGCTCAGAATACGGCCTCTT
>JAWWLR010000127.1:45791761-45801849 GCA_035041075.1 Acraspis erinacei
TGTTTGAAAATGAATTTTTAAACTAAAAAATCTGAATATTTTAGTTTTGTTTGAAAATGCATCTTTTTTTGATGAAAAATTAATCTTTGTAGTTGAAAATTCAACTATTTTGTTCAAAAATTATTTTTTAAAGATTCAGCATTATAGTTTTAAACAAATTCTAAAGTATTTTTTTAAACAGAAAATAAATCTACTTCATTTTTGGTAAAAAATTGTTTTTCTATAGTGAAAAATGCATGTGTTATATTAAAAATTAATTTCTTTGGTTAAAAATTTACCATGTTTGCTTAAAATTCGTTTTTCTTTAGTTGAAAATTATTTTTGTTTTACTCACCAGATAACTATTGCATTTTTTAAATTTATCTTTTTTTAATTAAAAATATTGTAGAAAATTACTCTCTAAAGTTTCAAATTTAACTATTTGGCTTAAATTCTATTTTATTCATTGTAAATTCGTCGTTTTAGAAATTCATTTACTTGGTTAAGAATTTAATTTAGTTCGAAAATTATTTTTTCTTGATCTAAAAATTAATTTTTTGATTGAAAATATAACTTGCATTTTTCGTTAAACACTTATCTTTTTTAGTTCAAAATTCGCCTTTTTTATAGAAAATTATACTCTATAGTTGAAAAATAAACTATGGTTAAAAATTAATTTTTGTGTTAAGGATTCATCGTTTTAGTTGAAAAATAATGTATATCTTTACAAATTTAACTATATGACTGAACATTTTTTTCGGTTGAAAATTAAACTGTTTTCTTAAAAAAAATTTTGATTGAAATTATAACTATTATATTTTTGGTATAAATCGTATCTTCTTCAGTTGAAAAATCATATATTTTGATGAAAATTTGTCTTTTGTGATAGGAAATTAATCTTAATGGTTTAAAATTTAATTATTCAGCTGAAAATTAATTTTTTATCAGAATTTCATCATTTTAGTTGAAAATTATGTCTTTTAAATAGTTGAAAATTTATGTAGTTAGTGGAAAATGTGTCATTTTTGTTTGTCAATTAATATTTTTGGTGGAAAATTTATTTTTTTGTTTAAGATTTCTCATTTTAGTTAAAAATTGATTTCTTTTGTGAAAAATGAAACTATTTTGTTAAGAATTCATGTATTTTGTTAAAAATTCATCTTTCTTTTTTTAGAGCATTATTAAGCCTGGCCTTTTCTAAATAAATAAAACCAGAACTAATCTTTATACCTCCTTAAATTTTAACTGCGCACTTAATATTTTTTGTTTATTTATCGAATTAACTTTCTTCTCTTTGTTTCGGTTTATTTTTAATTGCGATCATGTTTTATTTACGTATCATTAATTAAAACCTCGACAGAGATAACGTTAGATCAACAAAATTATTTTTAGTTAAAACTGTAATGTTTATTACATTTTATGACAAATTAACTGTGCCCATAGTTTTTCTGTTCCACGTCGTGTACATATAATATATTTTGAAATTGAGTCTACTCTTTAACTAATGTTAAATTATCTAAAACTCTTGTCATAACAAATATTCCAGCAAAACCGATTTTTATTTATTCAATGATATCTCTACCGAAAAAAAGTTTATTAGTTCATACGTTGCTTACGTTTTAAGAAAACATTTAAATTTACACTATTTCAACAAAAAAAAGATGTTTAAACCAAGAAAGAAAAAAAAATTAAGCAAATTTTTATATTTTCAACAAAAAAGGAAGCATTTTTTTTAGAAAAAAGTTGATTTTCTAAGAAATAATTGAATTTTCAATAAAATAGTTACAATACTCAAACAAAGAAATATTATTTTCAAACAACCAGTTGATTTTTAAACCAAGGAAGATAAAATGTCTACCAAAGCAGATGAATTTTTAACCCAAAAAGATGAATTTTTTAGACTAAAAGTAGAATTCTCTACGAATGTATTAAATTTTTTACCAAGTAGTTTAATTCACTACAAAAATTGTTAAATTTTTATCTCGAACAGATAAATTTTCAACTGAGGAGATTAACTTTTTACGGAAAACATATACTTTTAAGAATATAATCGAATTTTTAAATAAAACATAATTTGCAACTAAGAAAGATTTTTTAATCAAAAACAAAACCAAATTTTAGACCAAACAGGCGAATTTTCTTGAAAAACAGGTAAATTTTCCACCCGAAAATATGGTTTTGAAACAAAAAAGTTCATTTTCTAACAAATAGTTGAATTTTCAAAAACAACTATATTTAAATAGAAAAGAATAATTTTGAAACAAACAGTTGAAGTTTTATTAAAATAAGATAACATTTCTTAATTAGAAAAATTTCCTCACAATATAAAAAAAAGTGATTTTCTCAAATTTTTCGAAAAATTTGTACGGGAATGATCTACCTCAACATTATTTTTATTTAAACGAAAAATTTCCAAACAGGAGTAAATTCAGCTCACGCGTTTTCGTATTTTTATTAAAAAATCATTGTCTAGAGGGTGACCACCCTGAATTACATTTTATTGTTTTGTTTCTTTAATAAAGTAGCTTTTGCATTCCCGTTTTTCGTAGAAATTCAAAAACATGTCAACTTTATTGAATTATCATGAGCAAGATATATTTTTTCCACGTTTTTTAGCCTGAATTCACTGATTTTAAAAATTTTTTTGTTTAATCAACAATAATTTTGGGATAGTTAACCCCCCTAAGCATTTCTCGACAAGTTTAAGAAAATCACATTCTTGATCTCTCACTGCGAGCAAATTTTTCTAATTCTTTTCGTTTGTAAAAGCTATTTTATTTTAGGGAATAATAATAAAATATAATTTAGGGTAGTTACCACCTAGAAAATAATTTTTTCATGAAAATTCAAAAAGATAAAAAACTTTAATGATTATCGCAAGCAGCATATAATTAATCCCAATATTATGGATTGAATTTAATCATTTTTTACTATTTTAGTTTTGATGAAAAATAATTTTGGGGTGGTTCATCCCTTAAAAATGTTCCGGGAAATTTGAGAAATCACATTTTTGATCTCTCATTGGGAGAAAATTTTTCTAATTCGTTTCTTTTGTAAAAGTTATCGTATTTTAGGGAAAAATAATCAAATATAATTTAGGGTAGTTACCCCCTAGAAAATAATTGTTCATAACAATTCAAAAAGACGTAAACTTTATCTAATTGTCGCAAGCAACACATATTTAATCCCGATATTATGGCTTGAATTTAATCTTTTTTGACTATTTCAGTTTTGATGAGAAATAATTTTGGGGTGGTTCATCCCCTACAAATGTTGAGAAATAAAATTTGAGAAATAAAATTTGTGATCTTTGATTGTGAAAAAAATTGTCTAATTATTTAATTGTAAAAGATACCGCAGTTATATTTCAAACAATTTATTTACTAAAAAAATTTAGTACCCTTATTTTTAGGGGTGGTTTTCACCCCCAAAAAGCCCGATTGGGACTAATAAAAAAACACAAGTTTTTCGAGTAAAACCGCACGTATGTGAGAAGTAGGTTTCCTTATCAGAAAAATGTTTCTTTGACCCTATGTTAAATATAGAATTTATTTCATGCAAGCTAAATTTGTAAGAGTTAAACAATGGTGTGTTTGAATCAAATAAATCTTATTTCAATCTAACAAATATTTCTTCATTGAAATAAAATATTGATTTGACCCTATATGCTTGTGTCAAAGAAAAAATATTTCTGATTGAAAGAAACTTTTTTAGCGCATTGTTGAATTTTTAATCGAAGAAGACAAATGTTTTTTCCTAATTTAATACTTAAAAATAAAATAAATATTTTTTTATTTGACCGGCAGTCCATAAACTAAGTTACGTTAGTACGCTTCCTGGTGATAAATTGTAAACAATTGATTTTTTTTCTCTGTTTTTAAGAGCTGTCCTTTTTTTCTCGTTTTTTCGCTTAAATGCAAACTAAATTAATAGAACCCAACAAGAAAAATAAATAATTATAGTTATAATAATTTTTAAAAAATAATTTTTGGTTCGGAATAAATCTCACTTGTTAAAAATTCTAGTATTTAGTTGAGAATTTGATCATTTTGTTGAAAATTTAACTACTTTTTTCTTGCAAAATTAATATTCCGGGTTAAAAAAATCATCTTTTGAGTGAAACACTTAACATGCATTTTTTTCATTCATCATTTCAGTTGAAAATTTATCGTTTTGGTAAAAAAATTATATTTCAGATTGAAAATGGATCCTTTCTAGTTAAAAATCCATATTTTCTATTTAAGTTAAAATATTCCTTTGAAAATTCAACAATTTTTATGAAATTTTAAAGTTTTTGCAGAAAATTTTTTTTATCAAAAATTATGTTTGGGTTGAAAATTTTACTGTTCTTGAAATAATTCGTCTTTTTGGCATTGAAATTCAACTATTTTGTAAAAATCATGTCTTTTGTTAAAACTCGTGTTTTTTAGTGGTTGAAAATTTAGATTTTTGTTTTAAAATTATTTGTTCTTGTCTAAAAAAGAATGTTTTTACGTGAAAATTGGATTATTCCATTTTTTGTTAGAATTTTATCCCTTATAAGTTGAAAATTCGACTATTTGGTGTAAAGTTCATGTATTTGGTTAAAAAGTGATCTTTTTTGTTAATTTTTGTTAAAAATTGATTTGTTTGGTCGAAAATTCATATATTTTGTATTTTTTCGTCAGAAATGAATCTTCTTGGTTGAAAATTCATCATTTTGAATTCAAAATGCAACTGTTTAGTTCGAAATTAATATGGTTTGATTGAGGTTTTAACAATTTGGTAGAAAATTTACTTTTTTTTAATTTCATATTTTCTATTTGAATTTAACTATTTGGTTGAAAATTAAATTATTTTGTATGAAAATTTAACTTTTTGGTAGAAAATAAACTTTTTTGTTAAAGTATAATATTTTCAGGTTGAAAATTGAACTGTCTTGTAGACGATTCCTTCGTTCGGCTTTAAAATTTAAACATTTTTTTTAATTGATGCATTTGTTAAAAGTTACTATTTTTTTAAGATCCGGTTTTCTTTTCGGTTAAAAATTAAATTTTTGGCTTAAAATTTCACTATTTCATTTTTGATTAGAACTTTATTCTCTATAAGATCAAAATTTAACTGTTTGGTACAAAATTCATCTATTTTATTCAAAAATTCGCCTTTAAAAAAAAAAAGTATTTGTTTTTTTAATTCAATACACATTTCGACCTGAAATGTTAGAAATTTAAAGCGTTTCGTAATTATAGTTTTTATGGTATTTACATTAATTTTATTTTGAATTTTTTAACTTTTGAACTATGTTACTTTTCGGAAAAGGGGATACAAATATCCTAAAATTGGTACTATAGTTTATGAATGTAGAAATTTTATTACTTAAATTCTAGATTTTAAATAAAAGTTTGGACTAAATCCTGGAAGGACTTTTTGAACCTAATCCGTTTTTTACTGGCAAGAAAAGTTGCTTTCATTACAGGATTTACCCTCTGCCTCGTATATTTTTCGCACATTCGCCATCTCATTACAGGATAACAAACGCTCGTAATATCGCGACGTGGAAATGCGATTAGCTTCGTCTACTGCAAGAACGGCGAAAAAAGGAAAATGAGATAAGGAAAAAGGAAAAAGAAAAAAGGGAAGAAGCTTCTAAATCCATAAACATTGTTGTAAATTATTGTCGGAAAAAATAAACATTCAAATTAAAAATAAAACTTTTTAATGGTATTTGCAATTAAAAAAAAGCATTTAAAAAAGTTTGTTTCTCCATTTTTAACGTATTTCTATAGCTTAAAATAATTATAACAATGAAAAAATGTGATAAGGAAAAAGGAAAGAAAATTACTAAATCTAGTAAAATTGTTGTAAAATTGTTAGATTTTGCCGTAAAAATAAAGATACAAATTAAAAATAAAAATCTTTAATGCTATTTCTAATTAAAGAAATTTCTAAAGCAAGAACTTGTCTCCCTGTTGCTTTGAATATTTGTATAGCTAAAAATAATTATAAAAACAAAAAAAGGTTTTAAATCCAGGAACGCTATCGTAAGATCTTACCGTAAAACAAACGCTAGAAATAAAAAAATTAACATTTTTCATGCTTTTTTAAATTAAAGAAAATTTCAAAGCTAAAGTTCATTTCACAATTTTTTTAAACATTTGTATAGATAGAACTAACTGTAGCAACGAAATAAGAAACATGGTATAAGGAAAAAGGAAAAAAAAGCTTCTAAAATGAGTAGGATAGTGCTATAAAAATAATGAAACAAATTAAATATAAAAAAAATAGTATCGTGCTTTAAATTAAAGAAACTTCTAAAGCAGAAGTTAATCTGCCAATTTTATTTAATATTTGTAAAATTAAAAAAATGTTAACATCGAAAAAAGATAGGAAAAGGAAAAAAGCATTAAATTGAGAAACATTGTCGTAAGATGTTGCCGTAAAAACAAAAAATAAATATAAATTAGAAATAAAAATTGTATCGTGGTGTTTGAACTTAAGGAAACCTGCAAAGCCAAAATTTATCTTCCAATTTTTTCAATATTTGAATATCTAAATATAATTATAATAACGAGAAAAGAAAAATGGGATAAGGAAAAAGAAAAAAAGCTTCTAAATCTAGAAAAATGGTTGTAAGATTTTCGAGTAAAAACAAAAAATGCAAATTAAAAAACAAAATTTATAATGTTGATATTTTTAAAGCAAAATTTATCTCTCAGATTAAAATAATTAATAGTTTAAAATAACTAAAAACACGATTTTATAGCATATCGAACTAAAAAGTGAAAAAATAATTTTTAAATAATAAGATGTCCCAACAGCAATAGATGGGCAACTAACTGGATAAAATCAATTATTTTTCAGAGAGTTGGAAATAATATTAAAGTAATGAACAAAAAAAAATTATAATATAAAAAGCGTGGGGTGTTTTATTTTATATTTTTATACTGAATCTCTGAAAAATAATTTATTTTATCGAGTGAGTTGTCTTTCTTTTGTTGTTGGGACAACATCTTAATACCCCACTGAAAAATCTGACGTCGGCAACGACATCGGTAACTGCACCGGAAAAGACGTAGGAAATGGCATCGGAAACGACGCCACAAACGACGCCGGAAATGACAACGTAACCGACGTCGAAAAAAAGCGGAATTTGGAATCGGAGCCAACGTCCTTTCCGGCTCTGTTTCCGGCGTCGTTTCCGACTGCGGTACTGGTGTGCGCTTTTTTTAATATGTAATTATAACTATGATGTTATTAGAGGTGTTAGGGGTATTATGTTTGAAATTTTGAAATATTTCAAATGTTGAAAAATTTGATGTGGAGAAATAGTTTTTTCAGCCTATCAAATATTTTCTTTTCTTCAAAATATATTTCTATCTATCAATTCAAATTAATAAAAAAAATTCACACCGGAACCGTAGTTGCAAACTACGCTGGAAACGATGCCGGAAACGCCGTTGGCTTCGATCTCAAAGTCCAATTTTGTTTCCGATGTCGGTTACGTTGTCATTTCCGGCGTCGTTTCCGACTTCTTTTCCGATGTAATTTCCTGCGTCGTTTCCTGTGCAGTTTCCGATGACGTTTCCGACGTCAGATTTTTCGATAGGGTATTTAAAAATTAGTTTTCACTTTTTAGTTCGATCTGCTATAAAAGCGCGGTTTTTTTAGTTTTTTAAACCAATATTTCTTTTTTCTTTTTTACTCTTTAAACGAACTTATTTTCAAAATATCTTGTTTCAATTTTTTTTATTGTCGAGGTAATTATTAGGCTCGGATGAGTCCCGTATCATTATTTTTTGTTATTTTTCGCTGCCTTTGTTGCATATCGAGTAGCCGGTTCTCAGTATTAAGAGGCCGTAACTTAATTTACGTAACGGCTTATGGGCCTTCTCGAAGACCCCTCCCCCCTGTAACAAGCTGTAACAAAACGTTTCTGCCCCCCCCCCTCTAACTGTAAGTAATTTTTAGTTTCCAGAATTTTTTTCCTATTTATTGCTTGTAGAATTAGGCAGGGTATCCGTGAACTTCATTTTCAAAATTCCCTGATTTTTCCTTCAAGAATAATATGACATTTCAGGAATAAATTAATTTTCCGCCTAACTTATATGCATTTTTACACAACACAAATGAAATTGCAAACCCGGAAGATTATTTTTTTACCCAAAAAGGATAATTTTCTACTGAAAAAGATCAATCTTAAAATAGCATCGCAAAAAATGGGAAAAGGAAAAAAGCACTAAATCCAGAAAAATTGTCGTAAGATGTTGCCGTAAAAAGAAAAAATACTTACAAATTAGAAATAAAAATTTATAACGACGTTTGAAATTTAAAAAACTTCTAAAGAAAAAATTTGTCTCCAAATTTTTTTAAATATTTGTATAGCTAAAAATAATGATAACAATAAAAAAGAAAAATGGGATAAGGCAGAAGGAAAAAAGCTTCTGAGAACAAAAAATACAAATTAAAAATCAAAATGTATAATGGTATTTATAATTGAAGAAACTTCTAAAGCAACAATTTTTCTCCCAATTTTTTCCAAATATTTGTATAGCTTAAAATAAGCATAACAACTAAAGAAGAAAAATTGCACAAGGAAATAGGAAAATTGCTTCTAGAACTAGAAACATTGTTTGAAGATGTTGCCATAAAACAAAAAATATAAATTAAAATTCAAGATTTATAATATTGTTTAAAATTAAGAAAACTTTGAAAGCAAAAGTTTGTTTCCCCGTAGGAAAAATATTTGTATATATAAAAATAATTATAACGAAAAAAGAAACAGGAACGAAGCTTCTAAACCCAGAAAATTTATTGTAAGATATTCTCGTAAAAAGAAAGATAAAATAAAAGGTTTTAATTCTATTTTTAATTAAAGAAAATTTTAAAGCAAAAGTATCTCTTCTAATTTTACTTAATATTTTGTATAGTTAAAAATTATTATTAGGACGAATAAAATCGGCAAGGAAAACAGCTCTAAATCCAGAAACATTGTTTAAAGATGTGGCCGTAAAAATAAAGATATAATTTAAAAATCGAGATTAATAATGCGGTTCGAAATTAAAGAAACTTTTGAAGCAAAAGTTTGTTTCCCAATTTATTTAAATATTTGCGTAGCTAAAAATAACAATAACAACAAAAAAAGAAAAATGGGATAAGGACAATCGAAAAAAGCTTCTAAATCCAGAAAAATTGTCGTCATATGTTGTCAAAAAAACAAAATGTAAAAATTAAAATTTATGATTCTAAGTCAAAGAACGTTATTTTTAAATTTATATTTTTATTTAAAAATGATCTTTTCTACAACAATTAAAAAAAATGTAATTCAAATATTTGATGGGGGAAATTCTAAATATTTTGCTAAAAAATTGTTTGTTTGAAAATTAACTGTTTTAACTGCAAATGTAACTATTCTATTTTTGATTGTAAATTAATATTTTGGATTAAACATTGATGTTTTTAATAGAAAAATCAAATAATTGATTTTAAATTCATGTATTTTGTTAAACAATTTTTTTGTAGAAAATAGTACATTTCCCTTTTAGAATTCACCTGTTTTGGTTGAATAAAATTCAGCTACGTGGTTTAAAGTTAAACAACTTTTATTTCTTGTTTGAAAATTCATAAGTTTAGATGGAAAATAAACCGTTTCGTAGTAAATGAACTTTTTTGTTCAAAATTATTTTATTTCAAAAGTGACTCTAATTGGAAGATTCAACTCTTCGGTTGCAAATTAATCTACTTTATACCCATGGTGTATTTCCTTAGATAAAAAAAATATTGTGTTTGCATAAAAAAATAATAATAAATAATAATAAATAATAATAATAAATATAAATAATAATAATAATAAAAAAATATTGTGTTTGCAAATAAAAATTTATTTAAACTTAATAATTATTTTCTTAAAGTAAACATTCATTCGGTTGAAAGAAAATTTTCTTTCAATGTTCCAATCCACTTGCCATTAATACTTCTGTATGCACTAAGGTGTCCCCGAGATACTTTTTTTTTTTTTTTAAATTAGACTTTTTATGTTTTAATAAAGAATCATCCAGGCCAACCAGCGTCATAATTTTCCTGAAAACTGTTGTAAAACCAATACGAACAATCTCGGAAATCACTTGATTTGC
>JAWWLR010000127.1:45813501-45830211 GCA_035041075.1 Acraspis erinacei
TTTTATTTTAAATGTTCTTTTATTGTGATTTGATAATAATAAAAATAAAAAATACAAAAGAAAGAAAAAGAGAAAGAAGGGAATGTGGTTGGTTGCCTTCTCATTTTTCTATCCCCTTTTTTATTTTGGTCTGAAATTTTTGTTTTTAACCAAATTTTTTTTTGTACGAAATTATATTATGTTTTTACCCATTTTTTAAATTCCCTGGGTAATAAAATCAGGAAGGTTCAATGTTAGGAAAGTAGGTTTTATAGTACAATGTCAAACAATTTAAAAATGTTCTAGGATTTTTCTCATTCAAGCAGGTGCAGACTCTTGGAAAATCCAGTAATGCTTGTGCACTTCTAAGATTTTTGAAATTATAGATAAAATTGAAGAAAATAGGTGCGTTTTTAAATATAAGAAAATTTGAAAGAGTCCAATTTTTAATATTTCAATATGTAACTGCCAATTTACAATTCATTTTTTGAAAGGTCGCGTATTTTCTTTCGCTTCAGATATCAGTTTTAATTTAATATTGTACAGAATCTTCTAAGGAACAAAAAATTACCATTTTTATTTAAAGCGAAAGCAAAAATCCAGAAAACCCCAGATAACTAATTTGTAAGAAACAATTACATGTTGAACTACATTCTGAAGCCACTGATAGATTCTCTTCGAATTTTCATATATTTCACAATGCAATATGTGTATTTACTTAATTTTATAATGCACCCTTAATATTAATTTCATAAATTTGATCGAGCGTCTTTACATATGCTTAATTAAAATTTATTTTTACTCTTAAAAATGATTGGTAAAATAAAAGTAAGTATAATTATACAAATACAAATATAATTGAAAAATAATTAAAAAATAATATAATTAATTATGTAACTATAATAATGTATTATTTTAAACTTTTCTCAAACACTTTACTTCTTTCTGTATAAAATAGTGAAATAATAGGAAAACTCTTTTTCACGAACACTTATTTCATAAAAAAGTATATTTAATCTTTTTCAAGAAGTTGAATGTCTATAGGAAATAAACAATATCACTACAAATTATTTCTTTATAATTTATGTGTGTGTGGAAAAAACCCTGCTATTTAATTTTTTGATTAGACAATAAATATAAAAATTATTAAGCAATTTGAATTTACCGCCAAAGTTTAAAAATGCTATAATAATTCATGCACTATTTTCACAATCGTTCCACGATCAGCGCCGTAGAAATTACCGTGAATTTCTTGAATTATTTGAATTTTATGAATATCATGAATTCCGTGAATTCCATAACTTTCGTCAATTATGTGAACTCTGTGAATTCCGTCAATTCCAAAAATTTGGTGAATTTAATGAATTCCGTAAATTCCTTGAATTCTATGAATTTCTTGAACTCCATGAATTCGTTTAATTCGACGAATTAAATGAATTCCTTAAAATTTCCTTGATCTAAAGGTGCTCCAAATGAAAAAAAGGGTTTTAATCAACATCTAGGTAAGCAAATCACCTTATTCTTTGATATTATTTTAAGTATACCGTTATTCTTAAAGCAAACATATTTTATGTTATGTACAACTAAAATATATCAATTCATATTTGTAAATGTAAATTAGCCTGAAAATAATGGCGGTTCGCTATTGAAACGTCACATTAATTACGTATAACCTTAAAGTCTGGAACATTCTATTCATTACTTCTCGGACGTAAAAATCTTGTATTAGCATCTCTCCATAATCGAAAAATATGTTTCATTTAAAATCTCTAAAATGCAATAATTACTTTTTTAGTGGTTTTATACATCAACAGTTTCAATTTAAATATTGAAGTTAAATACTTAGTTGAGCGTCTGAAGTGATATTTGGAATGTCGCAACATTAATAACTGAAGGTTTCTTAAGAAATAAATCTTCTTTCTACGCATCAGAGCAATACAAGTTCCAGTTTATTGTTACTAAATATTCCAGTGAATATAAAATAAAATTAAACGCAGTTCCCAACATTCTTAAAAAATGAAGACCTGGAATAGAGTTCTACTCTTTATATTTATTATATTGATTAATTTTAAGTGTAAGTATAAAATAATATTATTAATAATAAGAATTTACTCTCGTAACTAAATCTGAATCTTAAACTCGTAAATATAAAATAAGATAAAAACTAATAAACATTTTTTAATGTTCTAAGGATAATTTTTTTGACAATTTTCTATAAAGTAGTACGCTGAACTACTTTTTGGCTATTCTCTGAGCTTGTATAAATTAGAACATTAGTAATAAACTTTGCCTTTTTTAATATAAAAAGGATAAAATTATATATTATTAGAAAAATTTTTTCTCATAAGGTCGGAGCAACAAAAATATTTCACATTAAAACTGTAATTTTTGTTACATATTATGACAAATAGATTTTTTTAAATTGAAAGTAAAAATTTAAATTAACACTAAATACTGTTATATTAATAATTACATTACATTTATTAAATAGGTGATGTTTTATGAAAATAAGGAAACCAGAAAGTCGAATTTTTTTAGAAAACATTCATTTCTAAACCCGGAAAAATTGCATTTTTAAGTCAAGAAGACAATTTTTTAAACAAAATGTTGAATCCACAACCGAATAATTGAACTTTCATGCAAAAGAAACGAATTTTTAACAAAAGAATATAATTTTTAACGAAGACACATTTTGCAGTCAAGAAAGGAAAACATATGACAAAGTTTTTGATTTTTGAAGCTAAAAAGGAATTTTTTCCACAAACAAGTTATATTTTTTTAAACTGTAAAATGAATTTTCAAAACAAAAATTTATTTTCAACAAAACAGTTGAAGTTTCTATAAAAGTTTTGAATTTAAAACCAAATCATGGTTGTATCAAATATAAACATTAATTTCAACCAAAAATGGAATATTTGACTTTCTAGTAAAAAAAAAGTTATTTAAAAAAAATAAAAAACGGACTTTCAACCAACGAGATAAATCTTCAATCAAAATAAAAAAACCTGTTTGCCTCGGGACTCATGGTAGAAATTAAACTTCGAAAGGATTTTTAAGCGGGATGAATTTCTGTAATGTAAGGAATTAATGGAATTCATTAAAATCATGGAATTCAAGGAAATCACGGCATTAATTAAATTCATAGAATTCCACGATTTTAATTAATTTCGTGAATTTCTTGAATACCTAGATTTCCGTGAATTCCATGAAAACCATGAGTTCTACTAATTCCTTGTGTTTAGTGAAATCGAATTCAGCAAAAAAAAAAAAACAAAAAGAAGCCAGTTGAATTTTCCAAAACATTTGAATGCAAATAAACAAGATTAATTTTCAATTAAAAAGTTAGATTTTGAAATTCAAATTTAAGAAAATTAAATGGCATTAAAATAAAATTTAAACTCCTATTTAACTTCCAATAATAAAGTTAATGTGCAGAATTCCTTAAAATAAAACCAAGAATCTAACGACCATGTTAGGACAACCACCCTAAAATGTTCCTATTGCAATCTGAAAAAATAAAAAATGGCTTTTTCCTAAAAAAGAAAAAAAAAAGAAAATCTTCAACAAAAACGTATCAATTTTCAAACAAAAAAGTTGAGATTTAAAGAAAAGTTTATATTGTCAACCAAGAAAGATTTTTCAGTCCCAAAAAAATGTAACTACACTGTTGAATTTTCAACCGAAAAAGACAACTTTTGTACAAAAACTTCAATTTTTAAGCTGAAAATAAAAATGAAAAAAAAATGTCTACCAAAATAATAAGTTCTTCAAACTATAAATATTTCAACCAAAAGCATGTTCAGAAGAATTTCTCAAAACAAGTTGGATTTTCTTATTCAGTTTTATAGTTTAGTATGCATTTAAGAAAAAAAAAACGATTTAAATGGTTTCTTGAATACAGGGGTAGAAGTGGAATTCCTTGAAAAATATGAACAGAGGAAAATAGAGGAATGACTGAAAAGTCTGTAACATACATTACAAATATTTATCAATAATTTAATTTTTTTAAATTACTATAGCAACTATTTTTTAATGAAAAAAACTACATACATGTTAATTTTCTTTTTACAAAATTAGGTGCACAGTTGGCGGGTAGATATCTATCTATGCAACCAAACGAACGCCGACCTGAGAAATATCGTTTTTATAAACCAATAATGCCAGAAATAGAAATGATGGAAATAAAAAATACTAAAGCTCACAGAATTCATCAAAGCTGGTTGCCTAAGCTTCTTAGGCAATCCAAGCCTATACCTATACCTCGACGTCCTAGGCGTAAAATGAAACACGATATGTAACCCTATATTTATAATAATGTCAAAATGAACAATATATAATATTCCCAAATAAAAAATTGTTTTCTGAAAATTACGTTGACTTAATTCAATTCCAGGCTATCATAGGTTTTATAGTATATTCTGTACCTAGGAGGGAAACAGTCTTCTTATCGGAGCGTGAATTTGCAATAACATAAAGCAAATTTGCTTTTCTTGAAGGAAATAATACAAAATACCAAATTTGTTTTGCACACCACCTCCCAAAAAATATTAAAACTTCATCTTTTTATATAAAACACTCTCAGATTTGACATTTGGCCTACATGGGACCGAATATCATTTGACCATTCCCAACGGACTAAAGATCTGTCCACTCAAAAACAAAAGATACAATTTGAAAAATTACTTCCAGTAAGGCACAAGCCATTAACTATCACAGTAAAAATATCTCTGATCATCCTTTCAGCAATGAAATGACTTCAGCCTTATCTAATGGACATATTTTGTAAGTATCTCCGCCTAAAATCTCGAAAGAAGAAATCATAGTATGGTCAAAATCTTACGCCAAGCCCAACTTCCCTCATTAAACTTAACAAAACAAAAACAGCAATTAAAGAACTTAATCGAAACAAAGATATCAATATTTTACCCGCAGACAAAGGAAACAGAACAGTGATAATGAAGAAAGAAGACTATAAAAGCAAAATCATGGACCTTCTAACTGACGATACATTTCAGACCTTAAAAAAGATGCAACAAAAACACTTTTCAGCAATACACAAATACTTCTAAAAAAACTACAAACAATACAGCAAAACAATTTCTAAATGAATACCTAGTAATCCCATATCTTCCAGACTTTACGGACTCCCAAAAATACACAAAAACAACAATCCACTCAGCCCGATCGTCAGTGCAATAAACTCACCAACTTACAACCTATCGCGCTTCCTCTCCCATGAACTGAATCCTTACACAGGAAACTCTATCACTCACGTCAAAAACTCTTTCGACATTATTGAAAATATACTACAAATTCACATTCAACTCCAAGACATGCTAGTGAGCTTTTACGTAGTACTTCTCTTTACGAAAGTACCAATCTCTTAGACAATTGATATTATTAAATCATTTTCAAACTTGCTCTCCGATCTCATACTTTAATAACTAATTCTACGAAGAAACCTCAGGAGCAGCAATGGGATCTCCAATCTCACCTGTAATAGCCAACATCTTTATAGGACATCTAGAAAATAAAATTCTCAAGTAATCCAAACGTAAACCGGAATTTTCATTCCATTACCTTGATGACACTTTTGTTATCTGGTGACATGGACTAGAAGAACTAAATAAGTTTTTCGATTTCATCAATCGATTACGTCCTAATATCCAGTTTACCATGGAAATCGAACAAACCAGAAAATTGCCTTTCTTATATATTAGTTTACAAAAGATCTGAGAACACATTAAGACATTAACTTGACAGAAAACCGAACTAAGCAAACAGATACCTACACGCCTCCTCCAACTGCCACGCATCTCAAAAAAATTTGGTCATTAACTACCTTGTATACAGAGCTGTATCCATAAGAGATAAAAATAACTTACAAACGGAATTACAAAACTTAAAAAAAATCCTAATGCATGATGATTAAATAAACAATTCGATAAATCAATAAGAAACTATACTAAAAAAAACAAGTGAACACAAACCCTACATCCAAATGTTACAGAACAAATAGGAAAAATTCTCGAAAAAAACAACAGCTTAACCATATTTAAACAACCTGTGAAAATAGAACAACTTCTAAACAACCTTAAAGACAAAAAGGCACCCTTCAGTGATCCGGAAGTATATGAAATCCCTTGCTGTTGTGGCCAAGTCTAAATTGGAGAAACCGGGAGAGCTGTGAAAGAACATGAAAGTAAAGTAGACAGCATTGCTGAGCATCATATCAAAACGGGAAATAACATTTTATTTGGAAAAACAACCACCATCGAAAAAACACACAATATTTTTCCAACAAAATATAGAGAAGCATTAAAATTTTTAAACACCTTGATAACATCAATAGGGACCACTTTGTTAATTAATAAGGAACAGTAAGATTTGACAGTGTTATTAAAAGGAATTTGTTATTGAAAAGAAAATCAACAAGTGCTGAAGAAAGCTAATAAGCCTTTTCGAATTGAAACTTATGTTTCGAGTTTCCATGTGGAAATGTTGCGCAATATGATGCATTATTCAGCTGGGCCGTTAGATACGGAGGTCATTTCTTTCGATTAAAAAATTCTATTATTTAGTGCAAAATTAAGCTATTTGTTTGAAAATCTGCCTTTTAAGTTAAAACTCCAAATGTTTCCGTAATAAATCATGTATTTTGCTGAAAAAGCGTCTTCTTTGGTAGAGAATAACATTTTTTGGTTAAAAAGGATCCTTTTTGGTTAAATATTTAAGCACTTGGTTGAACTCTTTTGTTAAAAATGTATGTTTTGTTAAAAACTGAATTACTGTGAAACCCTTCAATAGCCCTCACTCAGGCGATCACTCAGGAGTAAACAAACAAAAGCGGAGCACGCTATAATGAGTTAGTTTCCACCCACCATCGGCCCAAAAATCGGCGCTATAGTAGAGTTTTACTGTACATTGTTGAAAAATCGTTTTTTGGTTATGGTCTCAACAACTTGCTTAAAAATTTGTAGTTTTTGGCTAGATTTTTATTTTTATCATATCTTTATCTTCTAATTTTTGCATTCTCAGCCTCAATAAGACGGTGTTAGTTTTATGTAAAATATTACGTCTTCGGTTTTTATAAAATCTCCACGTATTAAGACACCGTGAGTATTTATTTATGTTTGTCTCTCTGCGTGTATGTACGTATCCTTTACGCATGATAACTTTTGAAAGATTAATTAGATCAAATGAAAAGTCAAAATAATATCCTTTTTGAATGAAAATTCAACTATTTTTTTGAAAATTTATTTTTTTAATTTAAAAACTCAACTGCTTTAGTAGATATTGCATTTTTCGTAGAAAAAAATCTTACTGTTTGGATGGAAATTCAACAATTTTGTTAAAAATTCATCCTTTTTAATTGGAAACCCAACTATTTCGTAGAAAATACACTTTTTATTAAAAAATTATATTTTGATGTTGAGGAGTCAAACTGAAATATTTTTTTGGATAAAAATTGAATTATTGTTTGTTGTTGAAAATTTGTCTTTTTGATTTAAAAATTAATCTGTGTTAGTAGAACTATTATCCTTCTTGGATAAGTATACAAATGTTGTGTTGAAAATTCATCCCTATGGTTGAAATTTTAACGATTTAGTAGAAAACTGATCTTTATTGACTGAAAATTGAATTGCGTGGGTAAAAGTTGAAATATTTTATTGATTTTTTTAGACAGGATTATCTTCTTAGTTTAAAATTTAACTAATTTGTTGAAAATGAACTTTTTTGCTGATAATTCATATTTTCTGCGTGAAAATTATATTTTCGTAGAGAAAATTATACTTTTGTAAAGAAAATTCGTCTTTTGGCTTGAAGGTATATATATATATATATATAAAACTGTTTTTTCTTTCATGATTGAAACTACTTACGGTTTTGTAAATAAAAATTATTTCTATTACATAAAATACTAATTTTTACTGATAATAAGATGTTTATTTAATTCTTTGAACAATTTATGATTGTTTTAGGCCATTTTCAATATTATTCCTAATAATATTCTCTTGAAATAATATTAGCAAGTTGCAATTTTTCAAAAATTTTCAACTATATGTCTCTTTTTGATGGGAAAAGAATTAATAGTTCATTCATTTCCACAAAAATAATTTGTGAAACAAATTGTTATTTTTTATGAATATCTTCTTCTTTATCAATGCTAGATAGTAGCGATTTCATCTGCATTTTTTAACTTTTCACCCACATTTTACTTAATACAAGTCAATAAATATAGTTATTTAAATCAATAATTAGTATAATATAATAATAATTATTAATAAATTAATAAATATAATAACAATTAATTAGTGATAAAATGTCGTTTTTTCTGAACTCTGAAACTTTTTGTTCACTTTCCTCTTAGTGAGGTAATAATTAGTGGAAGTTAACAAACATGCTTATTGAAACAATTTCTCATAGCTTATAATTATCTTTTCATAGTGTAGAAGAATCATTTTTAAATAGTATTGCATTGTTTTGAGTGAATTATTTTTATTCTTTTTCCAAGGTTCAAAAAATTAATTTAAACAAAAAAGCTATCTTACACAAGAGAAAACACAAAGATTGGAATAATTAGGCGTAGTTGAGAGGATTTGGTTGCAAACGACTTGTAAACGTTTGGTTTTGGCTTACATGTTAACATTAGCCGCCCCTCCTTTCCTAAAGAAAACACGTGTCGTCCATAATAATATAACCATATAAAGATTAAAAATACCTCAAAAGAAAAATTAATTGATTGATTATATAATAATTATAAGAGATTGTTTAAAATATGATTTTCTTTGAATAGTTATTTATTATTTATTCACTTCTAAAAAGGCAAAGCAAAGTTTAACATTTAAGAAAAAATCCCACCTTTCTAGCACTTATCTTAGAGAAGATAGTTATAAGCAATCAGAAATTGTTTAAATAACTATTTTTTATTGCAGACATTATTAGCTTACTAAGCATAAAGTGCACAAAATTTAAAAAATTTCACAAAAAAACCACAAACTAAATTAAAAGTGGACAAAAAGCAAAAAATTTAGGAAAAAACTGCAACTATCTAGTATTAATATAGAAGAAGATAGCTATACAAATAATAATT
Organism: Acraspis erinacei; assembly: GCA_035041075.1. Taxonomy (NCBI): domain Eukaryota; kingdom Metazoa; phylum Arthropoda; class Insecta; order Hymenoptera; family Cynipidae; genus Acraspis; species Acraspis erinacei. Next base: position 45,822,575 of record JAWWLR010000127.1, read on the forward strand.
TGTGTAAATAATTGTTTTTGCTAATTTGAATTACATATTAACTCACTTCAAGAGAAAAGTGGACGAAAAGTCCACAGTTTACAGTCATGAACTATTACCGCATTCTAATTGGAAATTGGAAATTAGATATTCAATTTTTGAGAAACTTCTATATACCCAGTTTCGGGTAATTTATTGTTTGAAACAATAGAATTTCGAAAGGGGCAGGTTTCAACAATATTATTTTTTTCTCGTTTTAGCAAGGAGAGTTTAAAAAATCTGGTACATTTAGGAATGCTATGGGTCAGGATACATATTTTGGTATTGGGTAATTATGATAATATTTAATTAATTACAAAATAAGAAGATGAAAACCAAATGTCCTTTAAAAAAATGGTCTGAAGTCTATGAATTACATAGGCCTACGAAAAAAATGTGTTGTCCAATAGACGAGATAAACATTTCTATACGTTTTTGGGGTCGCTGAATCCGAATCCGGGGTTAGTTTGAATCGGTCAGGTCACAGTTCGTTCCTAACCTCAAAAAAGTTATGAAAGTTAGAACATTCATGGAAAAACCCAGAAAGAAAAGCGGTTATATGTTTTCAGGGTCGCTAAAGCCAAATTTAAAGGTATCAGGGAAGGTCGACTGTGAATATTTTAGCAGATTACTGTTAGACATTGCAAAGAGAAGGTTTTCAAAAAGGGGTGAAACGTCACAGAAACCCCCTGCATAGGTCCTTCGAGAATAAAAGAACAAGATAGCATAGGAAAAAATAAAAGAAAATTTTCTTTACCGTTTTAGGGACAGTTTTCGGTGTTCAAATTCATTTTTTTCAAGGTTATGAATGGAATGCGACTTTGCCGGGTCAAATGACCTTTAAATGTGAACTCAGGGACCCGGAAAGCATAAAAGGAAACCGGAAAGCTTTGCTTTCTGGGTGCTTCCATGAATTTTCCAACTTTCATAATTTTTTTGAGGTTATGGACGAAATGCCACTTGACCGAGTCAAACAAACCCCGCATTCGGATTCAGCGACCTCAGAAACGTATAGAAATTTTTATCTAGTCTGGTGCACAAGACCTCTTTTTCGTGTGCCTGTGTTATTAATTCACTTGTTCTCTGATATTATAATAGTAGTATTCGTCATCATAAATCATTTCTTAAGAAAACTTGTTTGTCCATTTAAAATGGACAAGTTTGTCCACTATCTTTCCGTGAATTTGATGAATTCCATTATTTCTATGAATTCCTTTAATTCATTGTATCGATTTAATTCTACGAATTAAATGAATTACGAATTTATGTTACAAATATTTATTATTTGTCTAATATTTAAAAAAAATTGTTTGTCATGCATACGGAAATTCTATATAAGGAATTATAAAAATCTCGGCCATTATTCACAAAATAAAATTGTTTTTGTGTTTTGCTCTTTAGCTGCTGTTTTTCTCAGATAAGACATTACTAGACATAGCGAGACCTTAACATTATTTTCGTGTGCTCGAAATCTTGAAAATGTGTTTGTCACTTCTAAGGAAATGCTATACAAGGCACTGCAACGATTGCTCTCTTCATTCTACAACTTTTCTGTTTCTATATAATTGTCGTTCTTTCGCAAGTTTTCTTCAGACGAAGCGCTTAAATAGGGAAAAAATTGTATCAGAATTCCAATTTTATAATTCATGATGGCAGGAAAAGTGTTCTTCTCTTCCTTACTGAGTAAGTAATGCTCTATAAAAAAAATACACATTCAGTGGGAGGAAATTTTATTAAATTATTTAAGTTCGCAAATTCTATATTCAGAAATAGCGCTTTGTATAATAAATGTCGAAGATTAATGATGCAATGAAAATTTATTAGATGTAGTGATAATACATAAGCCATACATCATATGTTACTTTGAATGATTAAAATCTCAGAGAATATGTCTCGCTGAAATTTTCTTAAATAATAGACAGTTTATCATAGTATTTAAGTTTGCCCGAATTATGTTTGTATTTGATTTAAATAATTCAATTTTATTAATTTTTACCACATTTTATTTCACTTGCTACGCTTATATAGTAGCTTCATGTGTAGCATACTTTTTTAATTTTTCTCGACAGCAGTTAGTTGTAAAAAAAACTGTGTAGGATCTAATATGTTTATTTTTCATAGATCAACAACAGTTGTGAAAAACATTTTTGCATATAATCAATCTTTTGCAATATGACGGAATCAAATTGATTTGTTTTGCTAATTTTATGATTTTGACGAATTATTTCTACATTTCATGGACCAAAGTGGGGGGGGGGGGCGGGGGCGTAGGCTGGCTGAACTAAGCTGATGCGAACAGAAGAACCTTCAGAGTGAACCTATTTTCGTTGATAAAACGTTATCTTCGTCAAGGCTACAGTGTTTACATCACTTTGGCTTTTATATTCATTTGGAACGAGATTTGGAACTAAGATTTGTCCACAAAGCTAGTGTATCCAGAAACACGGTTTATTTATTCTCCAAATAAATAGAATGGAATGAGAAATATTGTTGCACTTAGATTATAAAATTTTGTATATTTGCAACATTTGCTAATAGTTTACGCAAATCAAATTTAACATAACATTGTGCGTGTGCGTCGGCCTCCTTTAAAACGAGGCCATGATGTTAGAAAAAAATTTTAAATATTTATTTTTTTTCGACGAAGATACATTTTTATGATTTCTTTAGGATCTAATAGATGCGCAGTCTGACACTTTATTTTTAAAGCAAAATCTCCAGTTTTATAACCTAATATTTTTTATTTTTTGAAAATAAACTTAATTTTTTATTTCGAATTATTATACTATGTACAGAAATAATATATTAATCGTTTTTCAATTTTTTAAACAAACTGAATTTGTTCAAACAATTTTCCTTCTCAAAAATATTTGAAAAATCGTATTTTATGAATTAAATATAATATTAAATTACCTTAGCTAGTACTAAATTCTGCTTACCGCCATGTGGTAAGTGGCTCACGTGACAAGATTCCTACCTTACCCACACTTTTTTTATTTCCTAAGTAATTTCTACACGAAACGCCACATCGAGTTGAAAATTTGAGATACTAAAAAAAACGTACTAAGAATGGCGGGGCTGGTCCTGAATTTGTGTAATTATGAAAAAAGTTTTTTTTTTATAAATAATTTTTTTTTCTTTTTTCATAAATATTAAAATTTAGGACCAGACCAACCTTTCTCAGTGCTTCTTACTTATTATCCCCAATTTTCAACTCGATGTGGCGTATCCTGTGAAAATAAGTTTGGAAATAAAAAAAGTGATGGTAAGGTAGGAATCTGGTCACGTGACCCACTCGTCACATGGTCTTAAAACTTTATCTCATTTTTTATACAATTAATTTTTTTTTCTTTCAAATCGAGTATAGATAGATTATGCATAGAAATTGTTCAAACGATGTCATAACTTTTTTCATCAAATTTCATACTTGAAATTATTTAATGCCATGTTTAATTCAGCAAACACGATTTTTTAAATATTTTTTTTTAAATAACTATCTAAAAAAAATTGTTCATATATTCTTTCTATACACTATAATAATTGCATGTATTCTATTCTACATTATAGTTTTAAAAACATCGAAAAAAATTGCTTCAGCCAAAAACAATTTCTTAAGCAAAATTAAAATTCTTTTAAAATTAGAAGAAATGTTTAAAAAATATGTGATTATTCAACAAAAAGCAGAATCGCTTACCAATTTGAGAACGAATTAGACTTATCTGGCTCAATTTTTAGAAACGTTGTAAAAAAAATTAATTGTTTAAATAATAATATAATATTTTTTCAATTTTACTGCTCCAAAGAAAGACTAAGTGTTACATTTCATTCAGAAAATACGGTTATTTAAAAAATTGAGAATAAAAAATGGTTTAAAAAATCTACATAAACAATGACAAGTTGTTTTAAATATCTTTTCAAAGGTTTAAATTGTTCATTAGTAATTATTTGTATGACGATCCCCTGAAAATTCCAATTTTTTCCAGGTATGATTTTTAGCGAGTTTATTACAAATAATAAATAAATGAATAATATATATTATATTCTATATAATAAAATAATAATAAATAAATTATTAAAAATAATAAATAATACATTAATTTTCAATCAAAAAGTTCAATTTTTAACTAAAAAAGATCAATTTTCAAACAAATAGCTGAATTTTGAACTGAAAAATATCACTTTCAAACCAAAAAGTGAATGGTTAAATTTTCAGTTAAAAAAATTATTCTTGCACCAAAAAAAAAAACAGATTTTGCTTTAAGGAAGTTTAATTTAACCTTTAACCAAATAGTTTTATTTTGAACCAAAAAGATTAATTAATTAATAAAATGATCAATAGTTAATTGCAATACTTGAATTAAAAAAATAATAATAATGGATTTTTAAACCAAAAAAATGGGTTTTTAAACAAGAAGATTAACTTTCAAACAAGAAAATTAATTTTCTTACAAGAAAGACGATTTTTAAATTAAATATATGAATTTTTAAGAAAAAGGTTGAATTTTCAATTTAAGAAGACGAACTTTTAACTTAACAGTTAAATTTACAACAGAACTAATGACTTTTCACCTAAAATGATCAATCTTTATCTACAAAAAAATATCCACTTTTAAACAAAAATGGAATACAAGAATCGTTTTTATCAACGAAGACAAATTTTATTGAAAAATCATGAATTTTAAATTAAAAAGATAAATTTTCAAATAACAATGGAATAGTTAAATTTTCAATTAAAAAATGCATTTTCAACCAAAGCTAAAAATTTTCAACTAAAATTATGATTCGTCAATTAAAATAGTTGAATGTAAAAAAAATGAATTGTTAAATAAATTGATGGGTCTTTAACTATAATGTTTAAATTTCCCATAAAAAGAATTATTTTCAGGCCAGGCGATTGATTTATAACAAAAGGTCAAAATTTGCAACTAAATATTAAATAGTTATATTTTAAGTAGGAAAATTAATTTTCAATAACAAAGAAACAAATTTCCAACAAAATAGTTCAAGTTGCATTTGGAATATTTACATTTAAAGTGAATAAAACTAAATTTCAGCCAAAGAAAAAACCAATTTTCAACAAAACAGCTCATTTGTCAACAAAGGAGATGTTTTTTTAAATTTAAATGGTGAATCTTTAACAAGAAATTAATTTTTAACAAAATAGTAAATGTCCACAAAGTAAGTAAATCTTTATTCAAAAAAGATGAATTCAGAATTAAAAATGCATTAGTTGATATCTCAACCAAAGAAGACTTGCATTTTTAATGCGAGATAATGGAATTCAATTGCCACTACTTAAAAAAAAAAAATCAAACTAAGTTCCAGTTTTTACGGTTAAAAATTCAATTCTTCCCAGTAGCCTTTTAAGCATTTATACGGATAGTTATTAAATCTTAATGGATTTATTATAGAAGTTTTGAAAAGAATTTAACATTTTAGAACTCCAAGGTAAAATATATCGTGTAAATTATTGTTAAAGTGATTACAGAGATCACAATCTAAAATGCTCTCAAAATAGGGAAAGTTGGCTGATTTCTCAACAAAATAGGGGAATAATATTGGTGATAAATTTCTTTAAATAACATTAAATTAGGTATCATATTCCCAATATTTAAAGTCGAAATATATTGCACTTTCAACAAAAAAGTGGAATTTTCAATCATAAAAATAGAATTTTGAACAGAAGAGGTCAGATTTCTAGCTAAAAAGTCTAATAACTTAGAGCACATTTGAGTTTTAAACGCGAAAAGATCAATTTTTAATGAAAAGGCGAATTTTCAACCAAACAGTTGAATTTATTAACCCAACAGATTCATTTTCGTAGGTCGAAAATGTAGCTTCAAACAAATGATCGAGTTTTCATACGAAAAAGATGAAAGTTTAACCAAAAACAGTTGTATTTTCAACTTTATGGTTATTTTGTTATGCCAACAAAAAATGAATCTTTTAAAGAATAGTTGAATTTCTAGTAGAAAAGATTACTGTTCTAACAAAGATGTATTTTCTATCCATAGGCGAATGCCCAGCAAAACGAGTAAACATTCGACCAAAAAAGATTACTTTTTCAAAAAATAGTTTAATTTTCAGCAAAAGAAATATTTTTTATCCAAATAGTACAATTTTAAATAAAAATATAAGAATTATTGACCAAAAATACAATAGTAGACTTTTAAATTTAACAGATTAATTTTCACCCAAAAAAGACGACTTTTGACTAAAATAATTGAATTATTATTATCCTAGTGTTGAATTCTGAACCTAAAATAGAACAATACATATTTTAAACAAAAAAAATTAATTTGAAAAAAAAAACAAAAGAAGACGAGTTTTCAAAATGAGTGAAATTTTCAAGTAAAATGATACATTTTTAACCAAGAATATTAATTTTCTATAAAAAGGACGAATTTTCAATGAAATAGCTCCTTTTTCAACAAAAGTGATGAAATTTCAATCTTATTTTCAATCAAAAACATTTGAATTAAACAAAAACAAAAAAAACAAGTTTTCAACATGAGTGATAGTTTCAAGTAAGAAAGATTTTTCAGTCAACATACAAAATTGCAAACAAGCTGTTAAATTTCCAAGAAAAATTATAAATTTTCAACCAGGAATATTAATTATCCATAAAAAAGACCGAATTTTCAATGACATAGCTCATTTTTCAACCAAATGGTGAGTTTTCAATCTTATTTTCAATTAAAAACATTTGAATAAAACAAACCAAACAAGTTTTTAAGTAAGAACATTTTTTCAGTTAAGATACAAAATTGCAAACAACCTGTTAAATTTTCAAGCAAAATGATAAATTTGTAACCAAGAATATTTATTTTCTATAAAAAAAAGAACGAATTTTCAACAAAATACGCGAGGTTTCAACAACATAGTTCAATACAGTCATATAAAGTTACTTTTACAAGTAAGGAATCATTGCTATTCAATTTTATATTGCAGTTAAAAAAAATATATATAATAAGCACGATCTAGAATAATTTCCCGGACTTTGAAAAAATTCCCTGATAATTCCAGGTTATCCAGATAGAGTAGACCTCCTGTAAATTACAATTAGCGGACATAGGAACTTACAGGTGACATTGAGATTTTCGGAGGCTGTGGATTCGTCAAACCCTGCGAGCCGGGAAACGACGACTTGACCAGGTTGGCATAAGTTTTGGGTCCGCTGTTGCTCGTACTCGTCGGTGGACTCGACGAGTGTTCCTGAGCCCCAACATCAGCCGCCGGAGTGGAGAAGTTTTCAGCCTCGACTTGGTCATTACTTTCGTTGGGCGTAGAATGTACTTCTTCCTTGATTGGCTGCTGATCGTTGGAAGCTTCCACCTCAGCCTCCTGTGTGAACTGCTCTTGCACCACGGGCTCGCTGATGTACTGAGGTTGTTGCTGCTGCTGCTGTTGTTGTTGTTGTTGTGGCTGCACCGGTTGCTGGGGTGGAGGGATCGTCTGTTGAAGTGGCTGTTGAGCGGCAATCAAGGAAGCGTCTTCGTGAACCGAACCGTTTATCACTGGTGGCATCACAGAATGGACATGTTGAGGTGCTGGAGGATAGTAAAGCGGCTGTCCGCTGATGGGTGGTGGTTGGGTGATCACGACGGCGGTGTGTTGCT
>JAWWLR010000127.1:45849208-45866879 GCA_035041075.1 Acraspis erinacei
ATGCGAATCAGAAGCTTGATATATTCCACGAAAAATCGATCGACTGTTAGCTAATTTTTCCAATAGTGCATATAAGTCACCATTGGACGTTGATAATGCAATTTGTTCTCCGGTTGGAATCGGTATTAAAATATTCTGTTTATTTTTCAACCCAATTGGTTCATCGGCAGGAAAAGCATGTATTCGTAGTTCGAATATCTTGTTCGAATTTATCACAGGAGTAAGTCGAATAGATCTAAGTTCTTCAAATTTATATTTAAGTACGCGACGAAATGTTTGCCTGAGAGCAAGCAACCCGGACATATCACTAAATGGAGGCTCGGCAGGAGAAAGAGACTCTAAAGAAGAATTCGCCCTGGCACGAGGAGACCTGGACCTGACACGAAGAGAAGTATCGGCAGGAGAACGAGATATTTTAGATGGATGAGGTCTGGCAAGAGAATGGCTCCTTTCTGTAGACTTCCTTTCAGAAGAAGAAGCAGAAGAAGGTTTGCGAATAGGATCATCAAGGTTAGGGTCATCTTTAGGCGAACGCTCAGACTGCGAACTTAATTCTGCAACAATGAATGGAGGATTTCATTATTCTTAAAGAAAAAAATCGTATGTTATATTGGTACATCATGTGTTTTACATTTGTTTGTATTTGGAAACCCTGAAAATTTTTCAAATAAATTTGGTATTTTTATTTGAAAGTATATATTACTATAGAAAATTTAATTGCACATATTTTGTTGGAAAAAATGGTAGCTTTCCCCTTTTTAAAGTAAACCCAAAAAAACCGTTTTTTTATAAAATCAATTTTTTGCCAGTTCGAAGAATTTGGTAATAAACTTTACAGCAAATATTCATTATGATGTTCTCTGGTTTTCTGAATAAATACTCGCTTGGAAAAGATCCAATGGATGAACAGTGTCTGAACATTGTCCATGATCGAGCTTAAGAACTTTCATTGGTCTTTGCGAAATGTTCGATGATGGACACAGATCGATACAATTCATTATTTTCTCGCTTCTTCGAAAGGATTGGTCGAGTGAAAGGAACTTTAATTAAATCGTTCCGAATTCATTGATTAGAGATAAGTAATCAAATAAATATAAAAATTCTTATAGGATACAATCAAAGGGTTAGACTTAAAAAGAGCCTTATTTGAAAGTATTCAAGGTTCGAAAAATCGGATGCAATAAAACTCGTATATTTTGCATAATTAATTTCTTCATACATATAACAAATAAGGTTCTTATTTGGATTCATCTTACTTATTCCAGGGTGTTCATTTAGCTGGGCTGATTGATGACAGCTGATAGTCTAATTTTCTGTGGTTCACATTATAATAATGTAAATGTTTAAATTAGTACGGTGCCTAGTTCTAACAATGTGAAACTAAAATTGTCAAGTTGACTCTACCGTATAAGGTGAAATAGCATCTTCAATTTAACAACATTGTACAAAAATTCGCTTTTTTCTCATTTTTTAGAAGGTTTTGTCTAGAGAAATAAAGCTTTGAGGAATTTTGATATGTTTGCTTCAGACTTTAATATAATACTGATAAACTTTTATTTCACAATTCACAACCTTGAGAAATTATTACTTTCTTAATAAGAAGTTCCACGCGTGTCCAGAAATCTTTCCAGATCATCAGAAAAATGTTATTCTGTATGTCGAAAGCTTAAAAAAATAATGTTTAAGGTCGCTGAAGTCCTTTTTCAGTGGTGATGGAATATTTAGCGCACTGTCTTATTTTTATTTTCTGCATTTTCATATTTTTTATTATTTCGACAATGTAACTAGAAATAATAAGTCTCTGTAGCAGTGCAAAGTTAAATTCAAATTTTCTATTTTGATTTTGTGATACAAGAGTATATTTCAAGGTCCAAATGCTAAATTGCAAAAAGTTTTTTAATAATATAAAAATGGCAGGTAATGATTTCCTTTCAATTTAGAGCATTTCTCCTACTGATTTCAATACTTTAAAAAAATACTTTAAAAAAACTATATCAATTTTTAATAAGATTTACAATATTGTTAACACCTTGAAATAGTGAAAGAAGTGGAAAATTTTCTTCTATTAACTCTTCTATTAATAAACTTTGACTTTTCACCTAAGGCTGATCTCTAAATAGAAAACTATCTGGGATTAACTCTGCCGTTTCGAGAGGTAGGAGGGTTAAGCCAAACGGTGAAGCCACGACGTGCTAAGTTATCAGGAGCTGGTAGGAAGAATTCGTGACGCGATTGTTAAATGAATTGGACGCAGTAACCTACCAAACAGGGAAGCCAAAGAGGCATCATCCTGGTAGCAGCACACCGAATAAAACCAGGGCGAAGAAGATACGGCTGAGAGGTTCAACAGTCTCTTATAATCAGACCCTTCGAAGTCACCTGCATGTGGCTATAGTCGCCGAGAGCGGCATTAAAGAACAAAATATATGGGGTGCAGCCTGGAGAAGTTAGTCCAAGATTTAAAGATTGCCGCTTGATCTACTAACTAAGATCAAAGTGATCGCCAAGAAAGACCTCCCAAGGCTAGTAAAGCTGCTGGCCTGAAATCATGGTATGTCCAGGGAACCACCAGCAGTACATAAGAGGATATCTTTCCAAAATGCAACCATGAAACCAGGCAAATAGATAGTTATAGATTTCATGGCGATTAGTCAAGCTACTCAACTTGTAATACTACCCAGCCTTGAATAGTCGAGTGTCTGAAGAAGATCGACTGTCGGCCACATTGGGCTCAAGAGAAGGAATAAAAGGATTGTCTGAAAAGACAAAGTTAGACTTCAAGACAGAGCTTTGGATCTGTTTACAGATGGGGTGTTGGAGGCAACTAGGAGATCAAGTCAAAACTAGATGTCCCCCTTGCAGTCGTTTGAAAGCAGTACAAACGGCTTTTGCCCTAATATACAACCTAGGACTTACAATGCAAAGGTTGAAAACTTAAGTACTACGAGCAAATCAGCGGTTTATGACAGTTCTGTTCAACCACCTGAGGCAGCACCTTATGTCAGAGACCATATTCAATTTATTAGATTACTAAGATTCTTTTCTAGAGACTTAGTAGCAATAAGGATCTAGCACCATCTATGAGGTAAGCATCAACCTATGTTTATCTGCTCATCGCGACTACCATTTTGCAGCAAGGATCCACCACCGTCTGAGGAATGGACATATCCGGTGGGCTACTGCTGCGTTAAAGTATGGCCACTGCCAATCGCATGTGATGGTAACACACATTATTCGCCTTGGGGTAGTAAGGGCAGAAACCATAGCGGCTGGTCTTTATTAGATTTGCTTTTAACTATTGTTTTAACTTTATTAAATCAGGATAATACACCTACCTTCGCGACATCTTCATGTCCCTAGTTAATAAATTTAACCTTATGTTCAATAAATGTTGGCGAAGTGTTCAAGGGATGGAATGTATCGTTGAATATTTTCCTATCGGATCATAGACAGATATGTGCCTACGTGGAAGTCAACATACCTGATCTTCGAAGATATAAGGAGCCTACAGCAACTATATAGGATACTCATGGAAGGGGCCTCTGTTTGTTGGGCGCTATACCGGGTAGATCCAAGTCTTCGGAACCAATAGAATTTGTTGTCGACATCTCACAAAATTTATGAACAAAGCGTATAATGCAACTTTCTCTCTTCATATTAAACAACAGGCAGGGATGGACTCTCGTGAAATCTTAGGTTTGAAGACCTGAAAAACGATCCAAAACCAACAGCAACTCTTGAGGTCATTCTGTATACCCCGGTGTTGCACCTTTTCGTAAATGCGATGCGGCAGCGCAAGTCTACAGACTCCTAGTAAGGGGTAACCTTAATGACGTGGATTTTACAGATTCTTATGACAACAGTAAGCGCATTCCTAATAGGTAAGAATAGCATGATAAAGGGAGAAAGGAAGAACGATTTAAACCAAAAGGTCTTTTTGGTGAACAGACGGTTCTAACTGCTCCTTGGTAACAGGGGCTAAAATGTATGGAAAAAACCCATGCTACACCACTGAACACATTTCCTCAAGTTTTCCATACCAAAATAATAGCTAATAAAACTTCCCTGAAGGAAATCTGTAAGTGGGCTTATCAAGGCCAACACATTTGCATTTGTTCGGACAGTCCAGCAGCACCTTAGGTTCTTGCATCTAAAGAATTTACTTCTGAACTAATCTAGAGTTACCTCAAAGATCTTCTTAAAGTTCCTGGTAAAAACTAGGTCAGTCAAATCTGGGTTTCTAATAATGACAATATTGAAAATAATCTTGCACGCATCTTCGAAAGAAGACATAAATAAATAGGTCTCGAATCAGTATGCAAGATATCGGAAGGGCACCAAAAAATAGTGCATTCTAAACATTCAAATCTCGTGCATCTACTAGGAGAACTAATAAATTCTTGAAAATGGAAGAAGGGCAGATTAATTTCTTAGTATGAATGCGTGCTGGATGCTGCCGACTGATAAAACGCTTGACCAACATGAGGATAAGAGACAACTTTTGTTTCTGAAATTGTGATTTTTGTGAGGAGACAACTAATTACATACTTCGTAAATCAGATGCAATGGCGTGCAATTAAACTTTTATGACATCTTCTGTAAATCAGTGCATGACTTTACGGCAAACCTTATGGAAGATAGTGAAATTTTAATCTATAGCACAACAGGTTGCACGCAGAACTATAGAGGGATATTGCCCTGCCCTGCATATAATAATAATTATTATAGGTATATACGTGGAATATTAAAAATTAACCCTAACATTTCGAAGAGTTCAATAAAAAAAATTATCTTTAAAAATTCGAGAAACATTGATCAAATAATAGCTATCTTCCAAAATTTCGCAAAGACGAATAAAACTATTTGAGTTCGACAGTGTGGCCATTAGCCATGATTGGGCCGTTATTCATAATAATGAGATGACCATGGGAGAAGATTGACCCAATCTTAAATCATGGTTACCCCACGCTTATCAAATTCTAAAAATAAAATGAGCCATGGTTTACCTATATTGAACCTTTTCCACGCGGGTAACATATAAAAAAATTTGTTTTTCAAAAGTTATACATTTTTACCTAAGACTTGTATAAATCACGCATTCATGTCCTCAAGCTCATCAAAAAATTAGAAAAATGTTATACAAATTTAGAGAACGGTATCAAGTTCTATAGGATAGGTTCTATCATTGTGCTAGAGTTTATTAAATGTATTGGGGTTTTTCTTTTTTAAATGTTTTCTTAATACTGTTGTGTGAAGGCATCAGCAAGATTATTTATCCTGCGACTGGTGTAATTATTTTATTATATTGTTATATTCACAAATAGAACTGAGGATAACAATTATGGATAAGAATAAAGCACTATCTATATTATAGGTTGATATTTAAAAATATATTTACCAATAGAATCGAGAATGACTACCAAGGATAAAACCAGAGTCCACAGAATCCTCATTTTTTCTATTTAGAGGATCAAATATTTAATCTATGTATGCAGAATTTCTTCAAGAGTGTAACTAATGAATATTCTCCCGCTTCATTACATTATATATTCAGTCATTATCTCTTAGATAAATGGTGGCAAGATATTTACATTTGATAAGAGCCAATAAAAAAAATTTGTTACGAATTTCATTAAAATTGATGTCACCATTTTTTTAATCCTTTATAATTGTTAGAACAAGCTGTTTTTAATTGCCAATGTTAATCTTTAAAAATTAGTGCAAATTATACCAAATATGTTAAAGGAATTTGAAAGAGCGATTGTATATTTACATATTTTTTAACTAATCTTTTTAACATTTTACAGAGGAAAAAAAAGTAATTTTGACATTTCCAAAATCAAGAAAAACATTGTATTTCACAGGTAGAAATTTAAAAATAAATATTTTTTTCCGTCAATTATAAAGTTAAAATATTTTTTTAGTTAAAGAATAGATATGATAGCAAATTAACGCACACGAAGAATCTCGTATTTTTATCTTCGCAAAAGTTTCCATTCCACGTGTAAATTCGTTTATGATTACTCAGAAATGACGTAATATTTATTCGTGTCCTTCATCTAAATTTAAAGAACTATGGTTCGCTTCTGAGTTGGAAAATTAAATAAATTCTTCGGCATAATTTACTGAATTTGACGATGGTCGTAACGCATGTTTGAAAGCCATGATGTGCAATAGGCATTTTTAATACAATTTTAATTAATTTTTTCAGAAGAGAGCAAGTTTAAACCCTCATTATTTTGCTTAAGGGGGAAAAAATTCTTTGTTTTTCTTTTCAGAAAGATCTACAAGTTTAATTACAAAAAATTCTCCGTATTGATGTCTAAGGGTAAAAGAAATAAAATAATGATAGAGAATAAAATGTATACTTTATATTACTACATATGAAGAACCAGTCTAGGTGTACGGTACCGAAATTAATAAAACATACACTTAATATAACAGAATTTAACGTAATACGGAAATATACACATTTCGGACAAACTTTAATCCATCGAGAAGAAAAATTGCAAAAATTGTTTACAATCATTTAAATTAGAAAATTCGAGCTCTTGAAGCTCAAAATATTTTCATTTCAATTAATATAAAATAGATAGTTTTTAACACTTTTAAATTAAACTACTTTAAAGTAAGGTAAGTGAAAAAATTCGAAAAACACAGGGAAAATTGTTTTAACAATAGTTTATATAATTGAATTTGTGTACTATTGATTCTTATTATTTTTTTTAAATCGTTGAATTTTAATAATTCATCGCGTTTTGTAAAAGAAGTTTCTCGTTTCAGTGGCACCCTGTGAAGGTAATTAAATATGAGAAAACTACAGTCGCTACTATTTTGACATTTAACTTTGAAAGGCATATTCATAACCGTAATATAAGCATAAAAACTAAGTGCAAAGCGCGTTATCTAACAGGCGGGTGCGCCTTTTTATTTTGTCTAATGATAGTGTGAAGAATAATAATTTACACATGAAATACTTTAAAATTTTTCAAGATTGGCTCTGTTGATGGACATTGCGCTATTTCTTCTAGGGTCAATTCTTCCACCGCGCCGCTGTACATGTTTATTTTCGCCCGCTTTGACCGTGAACCGATACGTTTAAATATTCCACGAAAAACAAATCGTATATTTAAATATTTTTCCAGCATTGCATAGAGGTCACCATTCGACGACGATAATGCAATTTGTTCTCCAGTTGGCATGGGCAATACGGTGCTTTTTTTGTTTCTAATTCCAATTCTTGTATCGGGAGGAAAAACGTGTATCCGCAGTTTGAATATGCGGTTCCGATTCGTGAGGGGAGAAATTCGAATAAATCTAAGATCTTCAAACGTAAATTCATATATGCGAGAAAAAGTTGTTCTGATAGAAAGAGATCCGGAACTAGCATCAGTAGAAGGCTCGACAGGAGGAAGAGTCCCAGCAGAAGAATGACCTCGGGCAGAGGGAGACCTAGACCTGATTCCAAGAGGAGGCTCGGCAGGAGAACGAGACTCGTGCGAAGGATTAAGTCTCTAAGTTGAATATCGTACGTTGGTATCTCATGATTGATTGCCTACTATTCGCCCATGGTCGAACCCGAGTACTTTTTTGGACTTTGTGAAATTTTCGATTATGTCAGCAATCTACCAAATTTTTCTCGCTCATTAAAGACGATTTCTGGACCAATATTTTCCACGCCAGTAGCATGAAAAATGTTGTTCCTTCAAAATATATGCATTTTTACATGAGTTGTTCCGAATTATACAAATATTATTTCTACTGAAGTGATTATTTGAAATAAATTATCATTAACAAATTCGGAAGAATTTATAGATCTGATCAAGCACTAATAATTGGTGAATAGCATCAAGGTATGAGGGATAGGGTTCGTTTATTGTGCTAGAGTAAAGGTGGCTAGTGTGATTATTCTTAATTTATTAATTTATTATTGTATCCTAATACTGAGGGGATAAAGATATAGACCTTATTTACTTTATTTGTTTTTAGCGTTTTTACTTTAAGGCCGTTGAGATGAGGTTCGCTAAATATAATAGGGTTGGTTTCTTTGTGTGGTTGATTCTTACTTTGTCGATAATGAGAATGATTCTGATTTTCCTAAAGCTTTAACCAAATTTACTCACAGCTTTAGATGTATTTTATTATTGTATTTACAAATATATAATGTTAAAGATAACTGCCAAGGATAATACTAAAGTACTGTCTATAATTTTAAGTAAATTTCTTTAAATATATGTATTTTATTCTTGACTTCATTATTATATTTACCAAAAGAATGGAAGATGACCAAAAAAACTGTGACCAGATTCCACAAAATCCTCATCTTTTTTAATCAGAGAAACAAATGTTAATGTATTAATAACGATCTTCAATAGCGATGTAACTAATTAATAGTCTGCTGTTTCATTATCTTATATATTCAAAAGTGATATTCTGAAGTCGTTATCTCTTAGACTCAATTTGTCATAGTTCACCTTCTATAATATTTACATTTGATAAGAGTCAGTTAAAAAATATTGGTACGAACATCTATAAAACTCATGTCATCACTTGTTTAATCCTCCATATGCTGTGGGGAAATTTTGTTTACAAATTTATATACTATGTACTATGACTTATTAAGATTTTTTTTGTTTTTTTATTCAGCGCCTCTCAATCGATCTCCTGAAATGAATCCTTAAACAGTTCCCTCCATTCCTAACTCCCTATGTTCCTACATAACGCCACCCTACGTTTCCTAAGCCCATTAATTATCTTCTACACGTCTCTTTCCGTCTTGAGAACTCCCAACTCCCCTTCCAGATCTCTCTCCTTTCCCTGCTCTTTCTCCTTACAAACCAACCTAAACTTCTTTCTCATTTCTACGTACTTCTTCCTTTTCGCAGCTCCTTCTTTCCACTTCTTGTACTTCCTTTTCACCTTTCTTTTAATATTTTTATCTTCCCTATCCCACCACGGCTACACTATGCCTTCATTCTTCTTTCTAAATACCTTCTTTTGCATACAACCTTTTATTTTCTCTTTCAGATCCTTCCATATCTCTTCCGCCGACTCCCCCTCTAACCTTACCTTTCTCAACTACTTCTGATGTGACCCTCCCCTTTTATTCACAAACTAAATGGCTAATGGTCCGATTCCACCCTCCCTTCCACTGCGAAGTTATCTGTCTCCTCCCACCCTTACATATTCATGATCACATAGTCTATCGACGATAACCCCATCTTACTCAAATACGTGCGTTCACCCTCTTCGTACTCTGTTACCACACCATTCAACACCGCCCAGCCTCTAGCCTCCATTTAGAGTCTTAGAATCTCCCCCTCCTTATTTATCATCTTATCGTTCGATTTCCTATCAAAGCTCTCCCCTTCCCGGTAAAGCCCCCTTCACCCCTTTCTCGCATCAAAGTCTGTCTACTCCATTAATACCATATCCATCTATCTGTCTCCTAGTAAGTCTTCCACCATTTCTTTAATCCTTTCCACCCCATCCTTATTAAACGCAGTCACAAACTTAAACGTTACCCTTCATATCTTTACTGCCCTCATTCGCACGCCCTCCTCCTCTCACTTTCCATGAAATTCTTCCTCGAATCTAACCCTAACCCCTGTTTTATTTCCCCCACAACCCTTTACTTTCCTGTTTACATTGAGCGCCTCCTGAAGCCTCCGCCTGTACCCCCTTGGTAACTTTGGCTCTACCCTATCACATTCCTTTCTCTCTACCCACGTCCAGCCTCACCACATCAAATTCCTGGTTATACCCAATTTTTCTTCCCAGCTCTCCAATTCCGCAACCGCCACTTCCTTATTCTTTCTCTTCTCCAACCTAACTTTTCCTACCATACCTTTAACCCAGCTCTGTAGCTCTACTCCATTGCCCTTGTCCCTTCCATATCGGGTCTCCCCACCTTTTCACTCCCACGTTCTCCCACTTTCTCTTCTACCATATTCTCTGCCCTATACCAAATACCTTTTTCCTCGCTCTCCCCCTGTCACCTATTTCTATTTCCGAGCAGCCCTCCCCCTGTCACCTATTTCTTTTTCCCGGACTGCCCTCCACCTTCACAAGAATTTTTTTCGCCCTTTCCCTCAACACCCTAATCTATTCTTGCATCTACTTCATTTTGTCTTCTTTTTACTTCCTTACTGACACCGCATCCGAATCGTAATATTATCAGTCATGTCTTATGAAAGAAAAGACATTATTTTGTAAGAAAAAATGTAAAAACTCACGAAAAATATATTTTTTTAAATAATAGTTTCCCATTCCAGCAGAACCCCGAAAATGCAAGCAAACATGACAAAACTAAATTTATCAGTGCTTAGAAATTGAATTTTAAAATGCATGTTCTTGTACGTGGGATAAGCATAAAGATTGAACGCAAAGTGCGATATCTGTCAGACGGGCTCGTTATTATTTTTTTTTATTAACAGTGTTTTCTAGCGTCAACAGGTTTAAATATTGCACAAAAATCGACCGGTTCATTGAATTTTTGTGCAATGTTGCATAGAGATCAGGATTGGAAGTTGATAATGAAATTTTTTTCTCCGGTTGGCATGGCCATTAGGGCATTTTGTTTGTTTCTCAATCCAATTGGTTTCTCGGGAGGGAAAACGTATATTCAGAGTTTGAATATCCGGTTTGGATTGGTCACAGAAGTACATCGAATAAATCTCAGTTCATCAAACATAAAGCCCAATACTGATGCCCAGGAGCCAAAATAAAAATTAGTAGTCGAAAACGTCTTTAAATATTTAAATATTTTCCAGGGTCAAAATTACAAAAGTTTTCGTTTTTGAATTTCTTATCCATTATACTGCGACCTCTACAAACTATGGACCCCACCAGCAGGGCCAGCGATTTCCAGGATTCAGGTAGCTAGGCTGGGGTCAAGCAGTTCACATTTGCTAAAGATTAAAATTTTACGACCGATGGAACTTGTAATTTTGTAATAAATGCTTCGCTTATTCAAAATTCGGAACCTGTTACTCTCAAGAACTCCAGCATATAAAATTTTCCGAAAAAAATTAAAACTGTAATTTTCCACAAGTATCTAGTGAACTGTTGGTGATAGGAACAAATGGATAACATTCTTAGATTTGCCATCCTAAGAACATAATTATTGCAGTTATACAAAATTATTGATGCATAACAAATAAATACTATGGAGATAAACAATATAAACATTCTGTAAAATTTAAAGTGGATTAGTGATGACCCTGAGAAGTATTGAGATCCTTTTGTTGTCGGTGTCTTTGAGTTCGGCTTGAAGACAAAAAATTTCGAATTAGGACCAAAAATAAAGTCTGGCTTGCGGCCAGAGACGAGACTTACAAGAACGTCTTGGCCATATCTTGGACAAAGACTTAGCCAAGATGAATTATTTTTACTCCGGTGACCTGGATATATCACTAAATGGAAAACCAATTATGATTTTTGCTGAAATAATCATGAAGTTCTCAATTAAAAAGAATGCCGTCGAAAAAAACGAATTTCTCGTCCACAGATGCCCCAATAATGCATTCGATTATTAAATTTGTTTAAAAAAATCAAAAAACTGATTAAAAAATTATGAGTTTCGCTGAAGTTATCATGAAGTTCCTAATTTAAAAAGTTAAAATAGAAAAAAAAATTTCTTTCGGCAACTGCCTGATTAATGAATTTGTTTATTAAATTTGTTTGTTAAAAAATCATAAAATTGATCAACTTACTATGAATTTTGCTGAAACTGTCGTAAAGTTCCTAATTTAAAAAAAATTATAATGGAAAAAAACTATTTGTGAAACACGCGCTGCACGCTCGATTTTTGAAGATTATATGTAGACAGGTTTTGTTAAATCTCTTTTTCGTAACTTTTCTCTTTTTTCCACAAATTTTTTATATTTTCTTTTCTTATTTTCAATGTTATCTTTCACGAATAAAACAAAAAGTACACATCCTATCAAGAAGTGATCCTTAACGAAATTGTAGATCATTTTTGGATCACAATTTTTGTAATTCTTCTTTTTTCGTATCCTACATTTTTTGACCAAAAAATGGAATTTTTTATTTTTCATTATTTTTTGTGCAATCAAAGTTTAGAATTATCAAGTTCAGAAAAAAGTAGTCTCAATAATTTACAAAATGCGCTCACTTTTTGCATTTTTATCCAAAATGTCTGGTTAACGAACTCATCCTTTCTTTTAGGACATAAAAAAATGTGCCAAAAATCGATTTGAGTCGGTCAATTTTTCGAGAGTTATCGTGCTTACGGACGGACGGAAAGACAGACGCCATCTTGAAAACTTGATTTTCGGATTCAGGGTTTCTCGAAACATCGAGAACCGTTGAAAAACTGTGGTGTCAAATTTCGGAGAATTGTAATACTTTCTCAATCATAAATGATGAGAATTTAAAAACGTATCATTATGAAAAAAGGTCGAAAAACTTTTTCAACAAACAATTGGTTTATTGTCTAATATTGGAACATATTTAAATAATGTTACTCTGTGCAATTTAGGCGATTTCAACCATTTTCCTGTGATTGAAGAGCATTGGAAACGTCAAATAGAAAAAATGTCCATTTTTCGTCATATTTGTTTATGTATAAAAAATTGAAAACCTAATTCAAAAATCAGGCTCGACAACTCTCTTAGAAATCTTATCAGCTTTTTTTGTCCAAATCGGTTAATATTTGCGGAATGTACGTTATTTTGAACTAAAAAAGTCATTTTTCCCACTTAGCGACAGAAGGAATCCTGACTGTAGAATGGCTTTTAAAAGAAGAAGCAGAAGAAGGTCTGCGGCGAGGATGATCAGGATTAGAGTCATCCTTAGGCGATCGCTCGCATGTTGGAACTTCATTGTCCATTTGTCTACATTTGGGAAATCCTGAAACTTTTCCCATTAATTTGGAATTTTTATTTTAAAAGTAGATATTATTATAGGAAAGGTAATTAAGCATCTTTTTATGCAACAAAAGGGTTCTAGCTTTTGCCGTTTTCGAAGTAAACTCAGAAAAACCGTTTTGTAGAAATATAATGTTTGTGACAGTTCTAAGAATTTGTTAATGAACTTCACAAAAAATATTTACTATGATGTTATATGAATTGTTATATGAATAGTGGAATGGATGAACAATGTCTCAAGATTGCTCAGTATGGGATAAGCGGGGGTTAAGGGTAGTTCAAGCTTGGGTTTATACTTAATCTTCCTCCATGGTCGTCCAATAGTTATGAGCAATGACAAATATTTTCTATTTTCTATGATTGGTCTTAGCGAAATATTTATGGACGATCGTCATTTACTCAATTTTTCTCGAAGTTTAAAGCGAATTTTTAAAGAAAAATGTACTTTTATTGGATCCTACAAAATTTTCGAAGATCGATACAATGTATTACTACTTTATTACTTTTCGAGAGGATTAGTGGGGAGAAAAGAACTTTTATTGGACTGTTTCATATTTATTGGTCCAGGATAAATAATAAATATAAAAAGTCTCATCGGATACAATACAATACGTAAAATCAATCTCAAAAGTCGCCAATCTTTAAAATTATTTATAAAATAAAAAAAAATATAAAAAAACAGATCTATTATTGATTTCCGAAAATCTTGACGGAAGATTTTAAGTGTACTTTAGAAAAAATATCTGAGGTTAAAATTGTTTATTTAACAGTAGTTAGAGTTTTAGATTTCTCTTTCTCTTTAGGGAAAGGTTACAATTCTTATTTATTCCTAATGATCAAGGCCTCATTTTATTCTTTGCAGGATTCTATACCATTCTGTTTGGTTGTGTTAATTAAAAGTTAGACTATGATTGTTTATAATAATAATAATAATAACTGTATGATTTCTCAATTAATTTTTTTAAATAAAATCAACCCAAATAGAAATTTAGAGAATCCTTCGAAGAATAAAATGAGGCTCTAATGAGGTTCTAATTGATAATTGTTCTGGCGAATTTATTAGTTATTCACGGAATCCAAGCAATTCCCGGAAACCAAAGACTTCGCCGAATTCACGGAATTCAAGGGATACATAAAATTCAAGAAATTCAATGCATTCATGGAATTCACGGAATTTATGGAGTTTATGGAATTTATGAAATTCATGGAATTCACGGGATTCATAGAATTCGCGTAATTGACCGGATTCATGAAAACTCATGCAATTTATGGAATTCACTAAATTTGAAGAAGTTCCGGAATTCACGTAATTCATCAACGGAATCCACGAAATGCATGCAATGCATGGACTTCTAACAATTTCCGTAAATTCCTTGAATTGTATAAATTCCGGGAATTTCTTTTTCACTTCGTTAATTTTTTCAATACCGTGAATTCCTTGAATTCCATGAATTCCTTGAACACGATGATTTTTGTCATTAGAGTGAATTTCGTAAATTTCTTTATTTCCATAAATTTTGGGAATTCCGATATTTTCATGAGTTCCGTGCATTCCATGAATTCCATAAATTCAGTGAATTTCATAAATTCAGTGAATTTCATAAATTCAGTGAATTTCATAAATTCAGTGAATTTCATAAATTCAGTGAATTCC
This sequence comes from Acraspis erinacei, assembly GCA_035041075.1. Lineage (NCBI taxonomy): Eukaryota > Metazoa > Arthropoda > Insecta > Hymenoptera > Cynipidae > Acraspis > Acraspis erinacei. Next base: position 45,863,753 of record JAWWLR010000127.1, read on the forward strand.
ATAAATTTTTTGAATTCCATAAATTCGCTGAATTCCGTTAATTTCTTGAATTCCGTTAATTTCATGAATTGCATAAACTTCGCAATTCCTTGGATTAAATGAAATTCGTGAATTCCAGGCCTTATATGAATTCCGTAAATTCCTTAAATTTCGTAAATTCTGTAAATTGTACGAATTCCTCCAATACCATGAATTCCTTGAATGCCATGAATACGCGCGTGATTTAATATATATTAACAAAGTTTTTAACTTCGTCAGAATTTTGTTTGCGTGGAACAAGTGTCCTGAGAATTGGTGAACACTGCTTTTTTAATTTTTCTCTTCAAGAGGTATCGAGATACCCAGCCGTTAGTAAGATACATATGTCACTGGCTACGGGACTTTTATTTCGACGAATTCTGCGAATTCCGCGATTTTCACGATTTCCTTGAATTTCGTGAATTCTGTGAATTCCATAAATTTCGTGAATTCTGTGAATTCCATATATTTCGTGAATTCCTTCAATTCCATAAATTTCGCGAATTCCGTAAATGCCTTGAATTCCATGAATTCCATGCATTTCGTAAATTCCTTTATTTCCATGAATTCTGCGAATGATGTGTTTTCTATGTGAATGTAATAAATTCCATAAATTTCGTCAGTTTGTTGAATTCGATGAATACCTTGAATTTGACGAATCCCTTGAATTCGAAGAATTCCGTGAATTCCTTATGCACGATTTTCGTCTTACCAACGCTCTAATACATGTATTGGAGTCTCCATTTGGCTAAGTTGATTTACGTCAGGTGATGGTTTAATTTTCTGTGGTTTATATTATCATAATGCAAATTTTTCAATTAGGACCTTTTCGTAAGGAAGACTTAGACAGCGGAAGTGTATAAGTCCTAACGAATACATTAGATATAAGTACTATTATATTTCAAATATCAGAAAACTTTTTTCATATAAGCGTGTTAAAAATTGTTAACTTCTAAGCGCAAAAAAATCCTATAATTGGCCGATCTAGATTAAGATCCTACGAGACATTGCACTTTTAATTTTCGAAATATGGGAAACAGAAAAAAGTTACACACAAAAAACCCACACATGAACGGGCATTTTTTAAACTGCATTTTCGTGTTTCTGAAGTCGAAGTCTGTCGGAATATGTTAAAGAAATAGATTTGAAAATGTACGTAATTACAAACCTCTCTCTATGAGGAAGCAATTATTAAATTTGAAACTGGAAAAGATTTTCAATGTGAAATTTTTGCAATTTTGTAAATTTTATAGAAAATTTTCTTAAAATTTTTAATATTTGAATTATAAAGTACAACACTGTGATATTTAAAATTAAGGAGCTCCACAATTTAAGAAATTTCATACCGAAGATTTGTGTATTTCAGATTTTAAAGCATAGTAATGCGCATTAAAAAAATATTTTTAAAACTGAAGTTGTTGACATAAGATAGATTATCAATCACTGTCATTTTCATTTTTTAAATTGAAGAATTTTAATTATTGTGAACCTTTAAGGTTTAATAATTGTACCAACGTTAAAATTTATATTATTACGAATTGGAATCTTTAAAAATTATCATTTATAAATATTGCATCACGTTTCTTAAAATTTACTTCTTTCAATAAAAAGTGCAAACAAGTAACTTGAAAATATTTGCTAAAGCATTTCCTTGCAAAGCCCAAAAAGAAAGGTCAAGTTCTTCAACCAGCCTTTTCTAAACATTTCTTGGATAACGAAAATAAAATAATGATAAATAATCAAATTTATACTTTATATTAAAAAATATGAATAATTAGTCTCAGTCTAGGATAAAGAAATTAAAATAATAATTCAGAATAAAATATTTAATATCGTAGAGTTCAAATCATATAGAAAATTTCCCGTTTCAGGCACACTTTAATCGATCGCGAAGCGTAAGACAAATGATAACAGTCACAAAAAACAAGTTGTCTGAATTTTTGACCAGACCATGTTGGTCTCATGTTTTTCAGGTTCAGCCCCATCAGGTCAGGATTTCTTTCTTCCTTCAAAAAACACACACCACAAATTGCCCTTTTTGTTCATAAAAATTGTAACCCGAGCACATTTTGGAAGATTTTTCAGGTCACTGGATTTGAGTATAATGCTGATTAATCCCTGTTAAGAGGCTTTCTGCTCCAAAACTCAAAACCGTCAAACCTAACCTTAAAACTTTATCCAATTACCCAGAATAAACGATCTTTCAGTTTCAAGGCAAAAATAAGCACAAACAAAGTTATCTTATGTTTTTTGGGTTGCTGAATTTGGATCTAGGGCCTGGTTTACACCGAAAGGTTCAAGTCGCCTGGCGGACCGAAAGGAGCCTCTACAAACTACCCGCTAAGACCCTCTGAGTCACCCTTCGGTTCCTTCTTAAAAACCTAAAAAAACAGCAAGATCAACTTTTAAATTGTTGAAATTCGAATTCTACGTTAAAATTTCCATTAGAAACTCACGGAGTCATCGCAATACTTTTTTTTTGCAGCCTTAACATTTTTTTCAATGTCATTAACTTCTGCTGAAGGTGACTTCAAGCGCATCCATAATAGCTCAAGTGCACGCGAAGTTTAAGAATAAAATTCAAAATTGGGAAACTTCACAAAAACACACTACAACAATCGTCTTTTGTCTTTTTAGAAATCCACCACACGTCTTTTTATGAATTCACGCAGCGAGTACAAACGTCAAGAAACATCTCATCTCGAAACCTCAAGGACACTACTTGACTGCTCTCACATGCATCGCACTGTTGCTGTCTGAGGTTTCCACTACGTGGCGCTAGCAACCAGACAAAATTCTTAAAGTTACCGACGGAACAATTATTAACTGCTACTAAAAGAAGATTGAATTGAAGGCGCCTTCGGCTCATGTAAATGACAGGTATTTTATTTTTGAAAATTATTAACGCTGCAAGAAAAATAATTGCAATTACTCCGTGAGTTTCTAATGCAAATTTTAACGTAGAATCCGAATTTCAACAATTTAAAAGTTGATCTTGCTGTTTTTTTAGTTTCTTAAGAAGGAACCTAAAGGGGAGTCAGTTGGGTCTTTAAGGGTATACTTTGTAGAGGCTCCTTTTGGTTCCTACGGTACGTCAGGGCCGATTCCT
>JAWWLR010000127.1:45908332-45924070 GCA_035041075.1 Acraspis erinacei
TTTATTCAGTTGCAAGGAAAGAAATTTTGATTTTTATAGTGTTGGAAGGGACGAAATTTTTGTTAATTTTTATTTATTAATTGGAAGACGTCCTTTTTCTTTGAATATTTTTATTACGTAGAAGGGGGATTTTTTAATTTCATTTTTTTCTGAATTAAAAATAAGTCTGAATTTGAGGAGATATTTTCTTTTCTTAAAGATTTTTATCCAGTTGGAAGGTATAGAAATGTTGGTTGCTAATTTTCTTTCTGTATGGGAAGAGGCTAATTATTTATTTTTAATATTTTTATTGATTTGGATAAAAGAGGAAATTTCGATTTTCAATTTTTTCTAAGTGGGAAGAGGAACATTTTCTTTTTATTATGATCTTTATAGTGTTAGCAGGGGACTTCTTTTGTTGTGAATATTTTGATAGTAAGAAAGTAGGAAAGTTTCGTTATTCTTGGGTTTTTTTCTTACTTGGAAATGGGAAATTTTTTAAAACATTTGTATTGAGTTGGAAGAGAGGAAATTTTCATTTTTAATTTATTCTGAATTGTAAGAGGGACATTTTTTATTTTTAAAATTTCTATAGAGATGGAAGGGACAAAATTCATTTACCGTAAAAAATTTCTGCGCGCCGTGAAACAACCCGGAATTTTTTCATTTATTAAAAATGTCAACCTCTAAAGAATTAGTCAAAAATCAAAGAAAATTGTGATTTTCTTACTATTCCATTTGAAGAAATGCTAAACTATTACTACTTTATTCGTCATAGGCTGAATTACCAATTAAATTAATAAAATCTTCACTAATTTAAATTTTTAGAGTAATAACAGAGTCTAAATGTTTACTACAGAAATGTAAATTTCAACGTTCTATACTTCATGAAGCAATTTTAATTATAATATATGATATAGCAGTTACATATATCAGTGAGTAGAGTAATCAAATTTTTATCAGATAGCAGATTAGTCATATATATAAAATGGTAGTGATCATAATAAAAGAGATTAGTACTCACGATTTATGAAATTCTTCAAAAATGAAGTCCGGATTTGGAATTCTACTACTAATATTCATTCTTTCGCTTAATTTTAAAAGTAAGCTATAAAAGAAATTTTATATATTGAAAAAATAAATTTTTTAAATTTGAAAATGCTTGAACTGTCCAATCCTAATGACTGCAAGTGCATTAATTATCATTTAAATTCTACTAATTCGATTAGTAGAAATATTTAGAAATACGAAACTGATTACTATGTACAAATATATCATTTTTAATTATTTTTTAGTTAAAATTATTAATTATTAATTATTTGGAAAGAATAGGAGAAATGGGAAACGTGACCAATACAAAATTTTAATAAAAGAACGCAATTTTTGACAAGTTTTCAACGTCATTCAAACAATACGAAGGCCATATGGTGAAACGTGTAAATATATTACGCCGTCTGTATTAACATAACTTATTTACAATGTATTGCTTGAAAAGAGGGAAAAAATTATTATTTACACATTTAATCAACTTTATCTTGCCAGAAAAGATCAAATACCCACCAAAAGAGATAAATTTGTAAACCAAAAAGACGAATTGTCAACAATAGTTGTATTTTCAATAACAACAAACTGGATTTTCAACCAAAAAGATTCATTTTCTACTAAAAAAAGACACATTTTTAATAAATTGCATGATTTTCCAAACAAGTAATTAAGTTTTTACACTACAAAAGATCAACTTTTAACCAAAATGCATAGTTCAACTTCTATTACAAAAAATTAATTTTTAGCACAAAAAAAACGGTTTTTATACCAGATGTTGAATTTTTTACTAAATTGTTGAATTTTCAGTCTTCTTAACTGAAAAAGTTTCAACCAAGAAGATTAATTTTCTTTTAAAAAAACGAATTTTTAATAATTAAAATAATATTTTAAACAAATAGTTGAATTTTTTAGTTAAAACAAAAATTTTAACAAAAAAAGCAATAACTCAATTTTTATTTCAAATAAATAATGTTTAACAAAAAAAAGGAATTTTCTATTAAACAGTTGCATTTTCTACCTAGTAGTTCTTTTTTCTACTAAATTGATGAATTTTCCAGCCTTGCTGACTCGAGAAAAGTTCAACCAAGAAGATAAATTCTCTACTAAATAAGACGAAGTTTCAATAATTTACATACATTTTTTACCAGATAGTTGAATTTTTAAACTAAAAAAGATCCATTTTTTAATGCAATAGAATTTTCTGCCAAAAACAGGAATTTTAAACCAAGAAACCTAATTTTCAATACAAAAATTAGTCAAAGTAGGTAAAGATGTTAATTTACGTCCTCACAGAATCGTAAGACAAAATATTTTTTAATCTTGTAAACAAAATTACGTGAACAAAATATAGGACAAAAAAATTTGTGAAAGTTTGAAAAAAATTAAATGGAAGAAAGTTTATGAAATAAAAATGGTTGGAAAAAAATGTTAGAGCTGATGCCCTTTTACTTAGACAAATTTTGGCGCTTTTGCGCTTTTGGAATTTCAAACTTTGACGTTCAAGCCCTTTCGGAAATTCATATTTCGAAACTTATGCCCGTTTGCTAAGCAAATGTTGGCGCTTATGTGCTTTCGCTTTGTCAAAAATTGGCGCTAATGCCCTTTCGCTTTTTCAAGAGGTGGCGCTTATGTGTTGTTGATTTGTCAAATGTTGGGGCTTATGTCATTTTGCTATACCAAATGTTAACTTTTACGTCCTTTTAGAATTTCAAACTTTGTCGTTTATGTTCTTTTTCTTTACCAAATGTTGACATTTTTGGCAAATTTTTTGCATTTTGTTTTGTAATTTTAAGCTTTTACGCTTATACCGTTTTGGAATTTCTAAGTTGGGCGCTTATGCCCTTTTGCTGTACCAAATATTGTGACTTATGCCCTTTTTCTGCGCCAAATGTTGGCGCTTATGCCCTTTTACTTAGACAATGTTGGCGCTTTCGCGCTTTTGGAATTTCAAACTTTGACCCTTATGCCCTTTCGGAATTTCAAGCTTCGAAACTTATGCCCTTTTTCTAAGCAAATGTTGACGCTTATGCCCTTTTGCTTTGTCAATAATTGGCGCTAATACCTTTTCGCTTTTTCAAGAGGTGGCGCTTATGTGTTGTTGATTTGTCAAATGTTCGGGCTTATGTGATTTTGCTATACCAAATGTTAACTTTTACGTCATTTTAGAATTTCAAACTTTGTCCTTTATGCTCTTTTGCTTTAACAAATGATGTCACTTACGCCCTTTTTCTGCGCCAAATGTTGGCGCTTATGCCATTTTTCAATGCCAAATGTTGGAATTTATGCCCTTTTAAAATTTCAAACTTTGGCGTTTTTGTCGTTTTACTTTGACAAATAGTGGCGTTTATGCACTTTTGGAATTTCAAAAACTGTAGGGCTTATGCCCTTTTTGAATTTTGAAGCTTTGAAGCTTACGCCGTTTTTTTGCTAAATGTTAGCCCTAATATGCTTTTGGAATTTCAAGCTTCGAAACTGATGCCCTTTTCCTAAGCAAATGTTGGCGCTTATGGCTTTTTCGCTTTGTCAAAAATTGGCGCTTATGTTTTGTTGATTTTTCAAATGTTGGGGCTTATGCCCGTTTGCTAAGCTAAATTTTGGCGTTTATGTCCTTTTGGAATTTTAAACTTTGGCGTTTATTTCCCTTTTGCTTTGCTAAATATTTGCATCCTTTGGAATTTTTGGACAAATGTTTTGAAATTTCTTTTGGAAATTCAAACTTTGACGCTTATGCACTTTTGGAATTTTAAAGTTTGGCACTATGGCCCTTTTGCTGCGCCAAATGTTGGCTCTTACGCTCGTTTAGAATTTCAAAATATGGGATTTTAAACTTTGACGCTTAAGCCCTTTTGGAATTTCTAAGTTTGGCGATTATGCCCTGTTGCTGCGCCAACTGTTGGCGCTTATGCGCTTTTGGAATTTCAAACTTTGGTGCTTGTGCCTTTTTGGAATTTCAAGCTTTAACGCTTATGCCCTTTTTCTGAGCAAATCTTGGCGCTTCTGACCTTTCGCTTTGTCAAAAATTGGCAATTATGCGCTTTTACTTTATCAAAAGTTGGCATTTATGCGCTATTGCTTTGCTAAATTTTGGTGCTTATGCCCTTTTTCTGCGATAAATGTTGACGCTTATGCCCTTTTAGATAATCTCAAACTTTGAAAATTATGCCCTTTTGTAATTTTAAACTTTTACGCTTAAGCCCTTTTTAAATTTCTAAGTTTGGTGCTGCTGCCATTTTCCTATGTCAAATGTTGGTGCTTATTCAGTTTTGAAATTTTAAACTTTAGAGCTTACGTCATTTTACTTTGGAAAATGTTGGCGCTTAAGCGCTTTTAAATTTTAAACTTTGGCGCTTATGCCCTTTTGCAATTTCAATCTTTGGCGTTCATGCCTTTTTCTTTGCCAAATGTTGATGCTTATCCCCTTTTTCTTTGCCAAATGTTGGCGATTATGCCCTTTGGGAATTTTAAACTATGATGCTCATGCCCTTTTGTAATTTTTAAGTTCGGCGCTTATGCCCTTATGCTTCACCAAATGTTGGCGCTTATCCTTTTTAGAATTTTAAACCTTGGAGCTTATGCCCTTTTGCTGTGCCAAATGTTTGCACTTAAGCCCTGTTGCTGTGCCAAATGATGGCGCTTTTTGGCTGGAGAATTCGTCTTTTTGATTTGGAAATTCATTTTCGCAGGTTGAACATTCAACTATTTAGTTAAAAATTCAACCTTTTTCTTAGATAGAAAAGTAATCTTTTTGGTTGAAAATTCAACGATTTTTATAGAAAATTATCAATTAAACATTCACCTGATTTGTTCAAAATTTATCTTTTAGTGTTGAAAATTCAACTATATCTTTAAAAATTTGTCCTTTCTTAATCAATTTCTTTTAGACATTGAATTACATTTTTTTATAAAGTATCAACTATTACATTTTTGATTGAAAATGCAAGATTGTTGATTTTTTTTATTTTGAAAATTCAATTTTTTGATTGAAAATTCACCTTTCTTCGTTGAAAATGAACTTTTTTTGTTGAAAAATTGTTTAAAAATTGAAACTTGTTAGCTTGAAAACTCAACTGCTTTTTTTAAATTGTCTAAATTTAAAAATTAAATTAAATTTATTAAATTTAATTGTCTAAAATTCAACTATTTCGTTAAAAAATCGTCTTTCTTCGTTTAAAATGAACTTTTTTATTGAAAAATTGATTAAAAATTGACGCTTATTAGCTTGAAAAGTCAACTATTTTTTGAAAATTGTCTAAATTTAAAATTTAAATTAAATTTATTAAATTTAATTATCTAAAATTCAATTATTTCGTTAAAAAATCGTGTCTTTAAATTTATGTGTTTTAGTTCTCAAATTTAATTATTCTTTAGTTGACTATAATTTTGAAAAAGAAAACTAAAAATGATTTTTTTATCTGAAAGTTTTTTTTTAGTTACTAGTTATGTATTTTTTTGAAAATTCGTCTTTTAGATAGAAAATTAATCTTCTTGGTTAAAAATTCAACTGGTTTGTAGAAAATTATCTTTGAATATTCTACAGTTTTTTGAGAAAATTCATCTTTTTGGCTTGAGAATGCATCTTCTTTGATTGAAAATTCATCGTTTTTGTTAAATATTCACCTGTTTTGCTTTACAGTTCATCTATTTGGTTAATGCAAGTGCTTGGTTGAAAATTATTTTGTTTTTTTGTTTTTAAAATTAAAATTTTTGATTAGAAATTCATCGTTCTTTGTTGAAACTTAACTTTTTTTGTTGAAAAACTGTTGACAACATTGTTAAAAAAATTAAACTTTTTGGCTTAAAAACTCAAATGATCTTTTTCATTTACTAGTTATTTATTTTAATTAGCGAAGAAAGTCATGAAAATGAAAAATTAGTTATTTATTTTTATCAGTTATTTATTTTGTTGAACATTCATGTATTTCACTCAACATTCGTATTTTAGATAGCAAACTAATCTTCTTGGTTGAAAACTCAACTATTTTGTCAAAATGAAATATATTTCGAATCTTAGAAATACGAATAGAAAAGACTGTGATCCCTCTTACAAAAACTTCATGAATACTCAATATTTTTTAAAACATCAAAAACTTTATTTTCTTTACTAAATTAGATGCAGAGAATTTTTTTGATCTACACGAATATTTTGGTCTTTCACGAGGTCGAGCCAACAACAATACAAGACACTCAAATACTCAAGAAATGAAAGTTTTTAAAAATCATCGACCGGAAGTAATTTTAGTACGACAGCCGAATGGAACTGTTGTTGCAGGAGTTTATAAGCCTTTCGAAAACTAGATTTAATGAAAGACCAATGTAAATATTAAAATGATATCATTTTTACGAATAAAAACACATGATTGAAAAACAAGTCTTACTTAATTTGATTTCAATCCATATTTTCATATTTGTCCAAGGATTTCTAGAAAAATTCAAAATTAAATCGAATAAAACGAAATGTCAAGGGATTTAAAGACATTTCCAAGGAATTCGAAAGGATTTAACGGGATTTAAAACAATTTTAACAGGATTCGAGATATTTTGTTTATAAATAATATTTTCTCCTCAAACCATTAAAAATTCCTAAAAATATTCTTAATTTTGTGTTTAAAAAATCTTCAAAAATGTACATTGTATCTTTAATAACATAATTCTCGTATATTTTCAAAATTTTGTAATCTTCTACAATCTTTTCCCAAATTGTTTGAAATCTTTTTAGATATATATTTTTTTAAATCAGTTTTTTGAAAAAAGAAAAAAATTGCTATCTTACGACTATGATTTGATCAAAATAATATTATAACTTTTTAAAACAAAACTTTTTTAAGCTATCTAATGATTTTTATTTTGAAAAATTAATTTTGAGAATATTTGGAAAAATTTAAAAACATTCCTAAGCATTTTCAAAATTGTAAAAAAAATCTGCAAGGTTGTAAGGCAAGTTATTAATTTTGCAGAATTTTTTAAAAATTATAGGATAAATTCCAATCATTCGAAATGATATTTAGAAGTTTCCGAAAAATTTCTCAAATAATTTAAATTTTGAAACGATGTTGAACATTTTTTAAGAAAATGTGGATTTTTGAAGATTAGGAAATAAAGTTTTCAAGTTTTTTAAAGATTTTGAAAGGTTTTAAAATAAAAAATGTCTTAAGATTCCTGGGCAATTTTAAAGGAAATCTTTGTTTTGAAAAATTAATTTGAAAAGAAGATATAAAAATATTTTTAAAAATTGAAGAAGATTTATCAATCGAATATTTCGAAAATTTCCCAAGCGTCAAATTTGGTAAAATCCCGTAAAATGACAAAAAAATTGTTAGATATTTTCTAGAGCAAATAAATAAAATCAAAAAGTAAATATTTGTTGGAAATTATTTTGTATTAAAAATTATTTTTTCCTTCAAGTTATAATTTGACTAAAATTTTTGTTCTTTCTTGATTGAAAAATTTGCTGTTCAAAATTCGTCTTTTTCATTTAAAAATTAATTTTTTTACAGAAATTTCATCCTTTTTTTAAATAAAATTTTTAAATTTTGCATTAGAATTAAAATCTTTTCATCTTTATTATCAAATACTTTTTTTCGTTAGGAATTGACCTTCTTTTATTGAAAAATCTACTACTTCGTTGAAAGTTAACTAATTTATTAAAAATTCAATTTTTTGATTGAAGATTCAAAACAATTCAGTTCAAAACTAATTTCTTTGCTTCGATATGTAACTATTTTGTGGAAAATCGTATTTTTGCATAAAACTAATCTTTTTCGTTGAAAAATCATCTTTTTAGATGCGGATTCAATTATTTTGTTGAAATTGATTATTTTTATTAATTCAACTGTTTTTGTTTTATTTTAAATAAAAATATTTTAGAATTAAATTCTCACCTATTACATTTTTGATTAAACTCATATTTTTTGGTTAAAAATAAATTTGTTTGTGTTAAAACTTATATTTTTAGATGAATTGGACTGTAGAAAATTATAAAATCAGAAAGTCTATTTCATTAATATAATTATTTAGAAAATTCAAAAGTCTTTTGGTCTTCAAAATTCAACAATATGAATGCAATTTTTTTTACTAACAAATTTTGTTGTTGAAAATTTATCTCTTTCTGTAGAAATACAACTTTTTCTGATTAAAAAAGCAAATGTCTAGTTAAAATTTCGCTCTTTGGGTTAAAAAAACATTTTTTCTTAAAAATTCAACTATTTTGTATAAAATTCGAACTTTTGACTCGAAAATTCAACAATTTGGTAAAAAATTGAACTATTTGTTTGAAACTTTAGGTAGATTGTTAAAATTTCTTTTTTTATGAATTCAACTTTTTTTATTTAAAAATATATTTTTGTATTGAAATATAAAATATTACGATTTTGGTTAAAAATACTTATCTGTCAAAAATACAACCATTTTGTTGAAAATTTGTCTTTTTTCATGAATTCAACTGTTTTTTATCTCAAATAAATATTTTTTTTTATTGAAATATCAACTAATACGTTTTACGTTAAGCATTAATTTTTTTGTTTAAAAAATGAACTATTTCGTTGAAGATTAACTTTATTGCTGCAATTCCGATTTAATCATTTAGTAGAAAATGTAACTATTTAGTTGAAGTTTATGTATTTTATTGAAATTTCGTCTTTCTGGCTTGAAAATTCAACAATTTGATTTCTTCTTTTTTTTTATTTTTGTAGTAAAAAGTGCTTTTGTTGGAAATTTCATATCTTTCTGTATAAAATTAACTTTTTATGGTAAAAAAAGCCACTGACTAGTTGAAATTTTTTTTTGAAAAATCAACTGTTTAATAGAAAATTCGTATTTTTTGAAAATTTGTTTTTTATGAACACAACTGCCTTTTTATTTCAAAAAATATTTTTTAGACTGAATTATCAACTGTTACATTTTTCGTTGATAATTCACTTATTTGTTGAAAGTTAAGTTTTTTGTTGAAAATGCAACCATTTTGTTAAAAATTTGTCTTTTCGGATTAATTAAAATATTTTTAATTAAAAATAAAAATATTTTTCCATTAAAATATCAACTATTACGTTTTAGGTTAAGAATTGTTTTTCTAAATAATTATTTAGATGAAAATTCGTATTTTTTTATTTAAAATGTTATGTTTCGGGTTAAAATTAAATTCGATTGTTGAAAATTCACCAAATTTTTCGGTTGAAAATAAAAAAATTTATTATGTAAAAAATTGTGTATTTGATTGAAAATTTGTCTTTTTGACTTTAAAATTCAAAAATTTGATTGCAATTGTTTTTTCTTCTTTGACTAAACAATGTTTTGTTTGAAAATTCATCTCTTTCTGTAGAAATATAAATTTTTATCGTAAAGAAACCACTGTCTAGTTGAAACTTCTCACTTTTGGTTCAAAATTTATGGCTTCTGTTTTCCAATTGAAAACGTTTTTTAACTGAAATAGCAACTATTACGTTTTACGTTAAGAAATATTTTTTTTTGCATACAAATTTAACTATTTGGTTCAATATTAACTTTTTTCTTGAAATTTGGATTTAACAATTTAGTAGAAAATTTAACTATTTAGTTAAAATTTATGTATTTTAATTAAAATACGTCTTTTTTGTTAACAAATTTTATTGTTTGGGATACAATTAAATTCATTTGTTAAAAATACGCCTCTTTGGCTTGAAGATTCAACAATATGATTATAATTTTTTCCTCTCTTGAGTAACAAATGTTTTGGTTGAAAATTCATCACTTTCTGTCCAAATATGATCTTTTTTGGTTTAAATTCTACTTTTTGGTTAAAAATTCAACTGTTCTGCCTAAAAATCTTTTTTTTTGCTTGAAAATTCAACAATTTGGTTTATATTTTATGTAAATTGTTCAAAAATTAGTTTTTTTTATTAATTACACTGTTTTTTGTTGTTTTTTTTTAATTTCTTCGAGTGAAATGTCAAGTATTAAATATTTCGTTGGAACATTTAAAAAATATATATTTCCGGGTTCTTTCCAAAAATATTCAACCTTTTTTATTAAAAATACAAATAGTTAAAAATTGACTTTTTACCGCCACTTTGTTAAAACTGTATCTTTTTAAATGAATTAAACTGTTTTTGATTTAAAATTCAACCAAATTTTGATTTGAAATATATCTTCAGGGTGGCTACAAAACATTTTAAGCAATTTTAAGCTAGAAATATTAAAAATCGTACGGTTAAATTTTTGTTATAAACTGAACACTTCTTAAATTGAAAATTAAATTATTTTAATTTTAAATAGTTTAAATATCCTTAGAAAGCTTCAAAATTTTATATCACAATTTTGAAAAATCTACACGTTATTTTACATGTACTCAAATTTTCAATTATTATTGAAATTTTTTCAGAACTTCTTAATATCTTTTATAATGATTCGAATTCTTCCTGATTTATTTTTAATCCAGTAAAATGGAGAATATTTTTGAAATCATTACAAATTTTTCATGTATTTTTTCCTTTTTCCAGACCTTCTAAATATATCTTCAACTTAGTCGAGTTTTTCAAATAGAACAATTACAATTGTAACGTTCAATGTTATTTTTTCAGTTTTGAATATTTTTTTTGTTAATTACAAAATTTCAAATTTTAGACTAAAACAATATTTTAAATTTTATAAGCCTTTCATTATGAATACATTATTTTGAAGTTAATTTTAAATTGAAAAAAGTTTATAAAGTTTCAATCCGGCGATTAAATTTGTTTACCTACACTAAGAAATTTAAAATTCCACATGAAACAATTTAATTTTTAATGTAATATAATTTATATTCATTTTTTATCAACTAAAAAGAGGTTTTATCCAAATTTGTCGACTTCAAACGCCACTAATTTTTTATATTTTAGGTCTTGAAAACTTTATTTTAGAATTCTTTAAATCAAAAATGTACTCTTCCAAATGAAAAAGCAAAATGCAAAATTTGTAAGTGAAAAATGTAAGTGAATTTTTGTTCCAAAAATATATATTTTTACAAAAACATTCCAGAGCGAAAAACAAATCATTTTTTAATTAAGGAATTTTCGAAAAACTAAATTTAAAGTTAATTCTAATATTATGGTTAAAAATCTTAACTATTTGGTTAGGAAATAATTCACTCTTTTGGTTGAGGATTCAAACTATTTTCTCAAAACTTCATTTTTTTGTTGAAGTCATAATTTTATTTGAAAAACCTTTCTTTTTTGTTGAAAACTTAATTATTTTGTTGAAAATTTTGTGTTTTAACTGAAAATTTAACTCGTACAGATTTGGTTCAAAATTTATCTTTTTAAATTAAAATTTTCAATATTTAGTTTGCAAATTTCTGTATTTTATTGAAAATTCGAATTTGTGGGAGAATATTTGTCTTCTTGGTGAATTTTTCGTTGAAAATTAGTTATATATTATTCATAATTAATTTTAATTCATTTTGGATAAAGAATGAAAAAGTAAATAGTTGTTAGAAATTATTTTGTATTAAAAATTATTTTTCCTTTAAGTTATAATTTGACTAAAACTTTTGTTCTTTCTTAATTGAAAATTCGTCTTTTTTATTTGAAAATTAATTTTTTTGACAGAAATTTCATCATTCTTCTAAATAAAATGTTTACTGTTTGCTTTAAAATTAGAATATTTCTTATTTTTAATATAAAATACTTCTTTTTCGTTAGGAATTGACCTTCTTTTATTGAAAAATCGTATTTTTTTCATAAAACTAATCTTTTTGGTTGAAAAATCATCTCTGGGATGCGGATTCAATTATTTTGTTGAAATTGGTTATTTTTATTAATTCAACTTCGAATTTGTGGAAGAATATTTGGCTTCTTGGTGACTAATTCCTCATTTTTTTGGTTCAAAATTAATATTTTTGGATGAAAATTAGTTTTTTCTTATTTATAATTAATTTAAATTAATTTTGGATAAAGAAGTAACTGATTAATTAAAAATGATCTTTTTCAGTTCGAATTTAACTGTTTTGTTAGAAATTTAACTGTTTTATAGAAAAATATTTTTTTGACCCGAAAATTCAAAAATTTGGTTGAAAATTTATATAAATTGTTGAAAAATAGATTTTATTAATTGAACTGTTTTTTCGAGTTCTTTTAAAAAAATATTCAATCTTTTTTTATTAAAAATTCAAACGGTTGCAAATTGGACTTTTTTGTTGAAAATACAACTATTTTGTGAAAAAAATTTCTTTTTGAATGAATTGAACTATTTTTTACTTAAAATAAAAATGATTTTCAATTGAAATATCAACTATTAAATTTTTCGTTGAGAATTCACTTTTCTTTTTTAAAAATTAAACTATTTGTATGAAGATTAATTCATTTTTTTTTTTAATCCGATAATAAATTAGTAGAAAATATAACGGTTTAGTTGAAAATGTATGTATTTTGTCAAAAAATCATATTTTTAGTAAAAACATCGTATTATTTAGAAAATGTTTGGTAAAAAATTTATCTTCTTAAATTAAAAATTTAAATATTTAGTTTCAAATTTCTGAATTTTATTGAAAATTCGAATTTGTGGGTGAGTCACGCCTACCCCGAAAGGGAAACGGCTTAATGGTGTAATTAATAATAAATATTTAAGCTTCTTGACGACTAATTCCTCTTTTTTTGGTTCAAAATTTATATTTTTCGTGGAAAATTAGTTTTTTTTTATTTAGAATTAATTTTTCTTAACTAAAAATGTAACTGTTCCCTTTTTTGTCGAAAATTTATCCTTTTCGATAGAAATTTAATATTGTTGGTTGAAAATAATACTGCATGGTTGAAAATTTACTTTGATTTTATTGAAAATTAAGTTTTTTTACTGAAAATTTAATTATTCTATTTTTATTTTAAATTTTATTTTTTTTAGGTAAAAGTTGGTTGAAAAAAATATGCAGTTAAAAATTCTTTTTTTTATAGAAAATTCATTTTTGCTTTGAAAATTCTACTATTTGGTCAAAGATTCATAGTTTCCGTTGAAAATTTTACAAAAGCTAAATGTTTTACTAAAAGAAAACGAATTTTCAACACAACTATTAAATATCCACAAAAAAAAAGTTTTCAACCAAAAAAGGAATAGTGAAATTTTCAAATAGAAAAATAGAATTTTCAACAATACAGTTCAATTTGAAAAAAGTGAATTTACAACTGAAAAAGAAAACATTTTTAACCAAAAATGGAATATCTAAGTTTTCTGTTAAAAAAAATTAATTTTTCATTACTGAAGTAATGAATTTTTAACGCAAAAAATTCTTTGTTAAGAAAGTATGAAAACTTTAAATTTAAAAAGATGAATTTTCGACGAAAACTTGAATTGCTGATATTCCAAACAAGAAATATTTTTAATATTCTAATATTAAATTTAAAAAACAGTTAAATTTGAACAAAAAATGCGAACTTTAAATGGCATGCTTCATTTTCAAGTCCAAGAAATAATGTTTAACCAAATTTTTAAATAAAATACTTAAATTTTCATCTAAAGAAAAGAATTGACAGCTAAAAAAAAATTTCGAACCAAAAAAAGGGTGTATTTTCAAATAAGAAGTTTAAGTTTTACCAGAAAATCGATATTTACAACTAAAAAATTTACTTTTAACCCAAAATTTTTTTTAAAGAAAGAAGTTTAATTTTTAACAAACTATTTAAATTTGTAACAAAAAAAAAGAAATTTTAACCAAAATAAATGAATTGGTAAACAAGAAGAATTTTCTGAAAAAAAATTGTAGACAAATAGTCTAATTTCTAACTAAAAAGATCAATTTTCAACAAGAACAAAACGTATTTTTACAAATGAGTTAAATTTTTAACCAAAAAAAATCATTTTTCAACCAATAGAATTGTTTGCTAAGCATCCAAATTAAGTTTTAGTCAAAGATACGAATTTTCGAACAAGAAAAAGACATAAATTTTCATCCAAATGGTTAAATTTTAAACTAAAAGATGCGAATTTTCAACCAAAAATGAACAAGCTAAATTTCCAGTTAATGAATTTAAAAAAAAATAGTTAAATTTTTAACAAAAAAGAAGAAATTTCATATGATAAAATTTTTTAACTTGATAATATGGTTGTGTTTATTTCTTCTATGAAAAATAGAAAAGTTTTTAACGCATTATGGAATTATTTTTTTGAAAAATCGTTCTTTTGTTCGTAGAAAATTGATCTTTTTAGTACAAAATTCATGTATTTGTTTGAAAATAAAATTTTTGTAGTCGAAAATTTATCAATTCATTCAAAAATTCACTTTAAATATTCCATTTTTTGTGAAAAATTGACCTTTTTTGATACAAATCTAATCTTTCTAGTTAAAAAATATTCAGTTTTGTAAAAAAAATAACTATTCTATTTTTTTCTTAACAATTTATTTCTTTATTCATATCTGCGGTTGAAAATTTATCACTGTGATTAAAAATTAATTTCTTTGGTTAAAAATTCGTTTCTTTTTGGTTAAAAATTAATTTTTTAAACTCAAGAAAATTCATATTTTGGGTTTTAAATTTAATTATTTTGTTGAGAATTCATTTTCTGTTAAAAAAATGATCGTTTAACTGAAAATTTTTGGTTTAAAAAAACTATTTTATTGAAAATTCAGTTCTTTTTTTTGGTTGAACATTTATTTTTCTAACTTTTTAAATATTCTAATTTTGGTTGAAAATTGATCTTTTTTAGATGAGAGTTCATGCACTTTGTTGAAAAATAAATTTTTATGTGGAAAAAACCACTATTTTGTTAAAAATACATTTATTTTTTGGTAGAAAATTTACCTTTTTTGATCAAAATCTAATCTTTTTCGTTAAAAAATATTTTGTTTTGTTTGTTTTTAATTAAAATTTTTTGGATTTGAAATGTCAACTATTAAATATTCCGTCGAAACTTCTTTGTTTTTAATATATTTTCGATTTCTTTTTAAAAATAATCAATCTGTTTATTAAAAATATAAATGGTTAAAAATTGACTTTATTTTTGAAAAAATAAAACTTTGTTAAAAAGTTGTCTTTTTCAATTAATTTAAATATTTTTTATTTAAAATACAAATATTTTTTATTTGAAATATCAACTATTTCATTTTTCATTGAGAATTCATTTTTTTAAATCAAAATTTAAATAATAGATTGAAAATTAACCTTTTTCTACAAATCTTGTTTTTACAGATGTTAAATTTGCAAAAATATTTATAAATATTCTCAAAATTCTTCAAAAAATTATATTTATATGACCTTAAAAAACAAATAAACCTAAAAACTAAATTGTTATTCATTTTTTTATATTAAAAATTATGCTTTCATTTGAATCGAAAATCAGAAATTATAGGAAAAAGTTTATTTAGCAACAATATACAAGCTAGAAAACCGATACAACTTCGTCCCGGCTTTCTCCAGAAGTCCAGTCTAAAATATATGTTCCTGAGATTATTCAAAATAAAAAAAAAAGTTTGATTTATATAACTATAAATCCAGTACTATAAAGTCACTCTCACAAATTCAAAACAAATTTAATATTACAATTTTAAAAACAAATGTAAACACACTCGGAAAAAAAATTCTGCCTTTCCCTGACCAACAAAATTTTTATTAATCCTGACTTTTCTATGTAGGAATCAAAATATTACAACTGATGTCATTCTTCCATAAAAAAAACATTATTTTGTATGAAAAACTGCTGAAAAATTACAACAAAAAAAAACGTTAATTTTGACCTTTTTCCGACTGTCGCTTCTTTCGAAATTTTTAAAAATGAAGGCTT
>JAWWLR010000127.1:45972213-45982880 GCA_035041075.1 Acraspis erinacei
CCTGTTGAGGATCCAACACCACCACATCGTTTAAATAATGTGCTGCATTATGTGATACGAATGTATAGTTTTTAGCAAAATAGCATAAAATAAGAAATTCTCATTCTTTCAAGCTATTCTTCAGATGTACAAAACCTGTTTGAGTTTATCTTCAAATACGGCATTTTCATTGGCTGAGTTGTAGTATGCCTGTAGGATGCCCCGCGTCAACTAGCCGCAGCGCTACCAGGCTTACTGTAGTATCTCAGTGGTTCTAATACTTGGTAAAAAAAGATTTTTCTGTTTACGCGTAACGAAAATTTTATTTTAATCTGACTTTTTGATAGTTTCAGAACAATTTAGATATCTCGTGACCGCAAGACCTATAAATTTCATCTCGACTTACAACTGTCATTTAATTCGCATTTTTTTGGTATGTGTAGTCATAGGAAACAAGTGAACAGTTAATTCGTTTACATCCGCAACCTAATATCACACGTATAATTGGCTCCGAAAACGGTTGCTCTCGCTTTGCTGAATCGTAGATTTGTAGCATTTATACCTTATGTTAGGCTTCTTTAGTAAAAATTTCAATAAACACAATGATAGATTCCATACTGTAAGATGAAGATGCCCTCATTTGAAAGAGATTATACATGGTCATAAGAATTGGAGGAGACTAGGGATTTCGTTGCCGGGTTGATATCAGAGTGGAAGGCCGCCGTCTTGGATTGTAAAAATGGTATATATAGATATACATATATTGTGAATCTGCGACAATAGCATATGAAGGTTAACGTTTGTATTGTTTTTTGCACAATTTTGTATTTATTTTCTCGAATTTCACAATTTAAAACATTTTACACCGTGATAAGTCGATACAAGCAAAAGTAGTTAATTGTGCTGGTCCTATTTGCAAACATTATACAAGAAAGAAGAATAAGAAGCAAGGCGTGAAGGTTCAAAGTGAAAAAATAATTTTCTTTGAAGAAAGAAACCTAAATATATGTTAAATACATACAGTCGGTTCAACAAGAAACGTTCCTCGATTTTTCGAAAACTATTTGAGATTTTTGAAAGTTTTTTTTCTCGAATTAATGTACATTCGAAGGACTAATGCAGTCTTGCCAAGTCCTTCAATTATCGCTCTAATCGTATCAGAGAAGACGAGAGTGGAAATGAGATCTGCGTTTGCCAAACGGATTGAAGATGAAAAAAAAAACGGTTTGCTGAAAATCTCGACCGTGACTGGTCGAATTTCATTTTTTGAGATGAAGCGTCGTTCTGGACATGGGTTCCTATATAGTTAACCTGTTGTACCGCCGGCACTCGATTTTTTCAGCGAACCGATAAACACCCAGTGAACTTCCATGTTTGGGGATGCTTCTCTGAGCGCGGTTTTGGGCTTTAGAGCTCTTCACTGAGAACATCAATGCTCTCAGAAAATGCTCAAAATATATAAACGTGGTCTACTAAGGTCTGCTACAAATATGTATGCAGCAAAAAATTGGGAAAATTGAACGGACTATGCTGAAAAATTAGTGGATAGCATGCCGAAAAGGTGCCAGGCCATTCTGGATATCGATGGGGGCTAGACCGTATACTAGGTAGGCGTGAATTAGTCCGTTAAATGTACTTTAATTTAAAAAAACGTTAAAAAATCTCTAACAGGTTTTCAAAAAATCGAAGAACGTTTCTTGTTGAAACGACTGTACTTAAAAAACGGGTAAAAGCAACTCATCATAAAGGATTTGCACTTAACGAAAGCGTGTCACATAATTTTACAAACGCTTTCAGTTATATATAACCGATTAAACTTGGTGAGATCAGAAATTTCTACTTGCTTTCTTTGTTTTTCACATTTGTAATTATTAAAGATAGCAGCGTATTAAGAAATGTAACCTGAAGGAGGTTTATTTAGGTTTATTTAGAAGCTTTGAAGGGATACTCGAAGATTTGTTAATGCCATTTCTAAGAAGAAATGATTGAAAGTACTTCCCTCAGCTGTGTTAAACTTCGAGATAATGCTGTTCCTTGTGTATGTATAAATTATTTACGAATCCAAAACCTAGCTAAACCCCGTTTTCGAACTGTAGCAAAATATTTCTACCCCCTCCCTCTTATTGTCCATTATTTATGGTTTTCAGAAATAATAATAAGATATAGGACTTGAAGTTACGGAAATTTTTTGTATTTGAGATAATACATGCTTTGCAGAGTGAAAACTTCAATGGTGAAATTCCCTGATTTTTCCTTGGACATTTTTTCTTTTTGCCTGCCCATTAACATTCGAATACAAAATAGTGAAATTTCCAAACAAAGAGATAAGCGTTCATTAAAAAAAATACATCTTTAGGAAAGTAGTTCAACTTGTATCCACGTAATTAAATTTTCAATTAAGAAATAGCAGCTTTCAACAAAGTAGTTAAGCTCCGAAAATAGTTGAATTTTCAACAAAAAAGTTAAATTTTTAAACAAATAATAAAATTTATAACGAAAAAGATAATCCTCCTCCGAAAGTAAATTTAACAAAAAGAAGTAGTATCATAAATATAAGGCAAATACATTAGTAATATAAATATTATATCACAGTTACCGCAAAATTTAAGTTTAAAAGTGCCCTTTTTTCCTGACCAATTTTCCACTTTCCCTGACCATTAATATTCGAAGGACAGAATCCTAAACTTGTTATTTGAAGTTATAAAAATTCCCTGACTTTTTCAACATTTTTTATACCCTGACTTATTCCTAAATAATAAAATTTCCTGACTTTTAAAAATTTGTCGCTAGGTTCGTTTTTCACTTACTACGTTTTTTTGGCTCATAAAATTGAATTCATATTAAATTTCTGTATAATTACTACGAGTTAATTGTTTCATTTGCAGATTTGCAAAAGTTACGTACATGAATCAAGGATCCCCCCCCCCCCCCGCTTTATATGTTATGAAATTTAAGTACGGTCCCTAAAGTACTATAATTATATCTTTGTTAGGTACTTACGACACTATGAGTAAAAATCTAGCTAATTGCAATATTTTGTGTGTTAAATAATTTTTTTAATGCTCAGCTTATAATCCAAAGTAATAATTTTACACAAAAAGTATTTAAATTAACCTTTTTTTTCAATCCAAATACAGACCTGATTTAAAACAGCAGTAGGCCCTACGTATCTAATAAAGATTTAATCCGGGTATTTGTGAATTAAACTGAAGAAATGAAACGTTTAGGTTAGGACCTGGTTCCAAAGACCTTAAGTGAAGAATATTGTGAAACAATAATAGTTGTTTCAGGTTTTAATATTTTATTTTTGACCAAATTTGCAGACAAATTCGAGGAGACATGAACATCTCAAATGAGTCTAAGCATTCTTGAGATTCTAATGATCAGACTGCGATTAAAAATCATCCCTTGCATCTAGCGAGAGCAGTTATTGCTAAGTATCTTAAGTTACGTGTAAATTATAACTGCTCTCGGATTTTGTATAAATCTCAAAGCGTTAGACAACTCTACGATGAAAAAAATTCTGTTTAAAGGGCCGTAATTACTGTTTTTACTTAATTCTACTGTATAGTAATAAATTGTATATATGGCCGAATTAATTTCAAATCATTTAGGCTAAACACGTTCAACTAGCAGAATCGGCGACTGATGAAATATGTTGATTTTTAAAGAATTCTAGACGATACGTATTTCACTGATTTGATAGAGAAAATTTCCTCGCAAAGCTATGAGAATTTGAATTTTTTTAAATCGTAACGCATTTCACGAAAATTTTTTCTGGTTTTTGCTTTAAAGTGACGTCTATCAAGTTAGCGGGACAACTATTCGGAAAATGATTTTTGTCTGAACCAAAAATTGCCGTTTAATTGGCGTTTTTTGACGTGGAATTCCTGGAATTTGCCATTCATTTTTTTTAAATGGTGTAGTTTTTCTTGTGTGGAAATTTTTTCAATGAGAAAATTCATGTTTGTAAAATCTTGCCGGTTACAAGGCATTCGGGCATCAAATTGTTTTCGACCGTTCCATTTCAAACATTTGGAGCCTGAATCTCACCGGTTACAGGGCACTTTTACATAAAATTGATAGCCCTACGGAGGGAAACTATTTTTCAGTGGGTGTCTCGCTAACTTTAGATGGGAAATTGCGTTTTTTTCTGTTTTGCCCTAGATCCGATTATGCCCCGACCTCGAGAATGATATTTTCTTGAGAGGCAAAGAAAGCGGCAATTATCTACTCATTGAAAAGTAATTGTCGTACGAAGAAAAGCTATTTTTCAGGGAGTGTCTCGCTAACTTAATGGTAACAGACTTTTTTAGATTTGATTGCAGATTAAAGAGGAAGTACAAATTTTCTAAAACTTTGGCGAAGAATCCTTCAATTGAATCTGAAAATCTTAATTGTCTTTATGAATTTAGCAACATTCTTTCATTAGGGTTTTTCAAATCACCTAAGCAGCATTAAGGAAAAGAAACAACAATGCTTTCGAGAATTTTGTGACACACCAATTTTTAAGAGAAGAATTTCACATACATTCATATCATCAATTGCACCATACGCCTTCTTCTGATTGTTCAACAAGAGTTTTATTTTCAATTTCCAAAATTTTTCGTTTGTAAGTTTTTCTTATTTTCCATATAAAATTGCAATTATTAAAAAAACTCTGTAAAAAATACTTGCTTTAAATAAGGATGAACTTAAGTGACTAAAAAACTGAAATTTTACAAGTTCCATTAGCAAAAAGTGGACCACGATAGGTTAGGAAAAAATTACTAATTCGACCAGCTTTCTGTAACTAAAATAGCAAAAAATGTTCATGTCTGAAAGAGCTTTAAAGACGTCTCGTTTGAATGAGAATGTAATAGTTGACCAAGTCACTCTAAATTTGGATTGCGATTCCAATAAATAATTTGTTTCTCATTCTTTAGTTCATCATAGCAATCGACTGATTTTCTCATAATAGTTCTATGTAAGGTTGTAAATATCAGAACAGTGAGTTACGACCAATTTGAACAGTTTTCAAATTTTAAAAAAATGTTTAACAAAAACGATTCGCAAATAAATAAGTAATATATAGATATTATGAAAATTCTTAAATTCTAAGCTAATGTCACTCATTTATGATTTTCACGACGCATAACTGCTCTACTGTTGATATTTCCAAGGATAGTAAATTAAGATTTCCTATTTAACAGACAGAAAAATATATTTTACAAAACAGTCAATTTCATCCGTTTTAGTTACCCGCCTAAATGTAGATAATCATTTTTGTCAATAATGTGATAATGGCATCACCTGATAAGTACGACACGTATGCAAAACGTTGTCAGTTGCGGCTCTGGAATTTCTTCAAAGGCACCTCACTCACTTCAGAAAAATGAAGAAAATTATTTTATCTCTGATTTTCCTATTTACGATGTCGCTCGATTCTATTGGTGAGTAGAATATTATAAACTAACAAATGAATCATATAGTAAAATATCTTACATTCAAACGTAGACTATATTCGAAAATTTGCACTTCACTTTAAAACAGGCGAAACATATGTTATTATTATTGTGCATCTTTCACAACATTTTTTCCAAAATATTTTCAGAAGGTTTCAATTTAGTCTATGATATACCTATAATTTGTCTACAAATCCTTATTGCACCATGAAATCAATTTTTCGCCCAAATTTTTTGTCTATTTTCAACATGTGTTAGTACGGTAACTCACAGCCAGCATAAGAACCGACTTATTTCCAAAATATGGCGTACGTCGTACATGGATGCACGCGCACATTATTGCCAACTGTCATGCATTTTTTTGGAGTTCACGTTTTTATGATTTTTTTCCACTAACATTGCAATATCACTAATATTTTACATTTGGATAAACCTATCTTTGCAATAAAACTCAAAACAGGCAGCCGTTTTGTCACACAAACTTAAGACATTTGGTAATATGATGGACGTGCATACTCAGTCGTCACGTACAACCTTAGAGGATATCACGAAGGAATAAATAGGAGACTGAACTGACATGGACAGCTTTTTCGAATCTGACTGGAGCAAAGGCACAGAATGTGCCAGGCCTATGACCAGCAATTAGTCTTCATTTTGATGAAAACTGATGCAAAAAAACCAGAATCCAACGACCATTTTTGGACCAAAACAAATCAACAACAAATGCTCCAATAATTGGAATTGGAGCATTTGTTGTTGGTTTGTTTTGCTCCAAATTTGGTCGTTGGATTCTTGTTTTTTGCAGGAGTTTTCATCAATTTGATGATTGGACGTCAAATAGGATTTTTAATTTGGATTTTAATCTAATTTAAATTTCTTAAATTTTAATCTGGATTTAGTTATTCTGGATTTAGTGTTTCCGAGAATTAAAGTCGCGTCGCCGAGTTTAGTGAGCCGGTGCTGCAGGGGATGCTCAACGTTCACTCAGGCGTGACAACACAGATAAAACCAAGAGAGAGAAAAAACAGTTCCAAATAGTGAATAATTAATAATAGTAAATACATAATAATAAATAAATAAAAAGTAAATAATAAGTATTTATAGTAAATAAACCAACATTTTTCATAAAGAACCAATATTTCCAACCGTATATTTTGACGCGATCAAACCTTAAAATATTCTTTTTGTTTCGAAATAGTTACTAAAGTTTCTGAATCCACTCTGAAGTCTGTGATGTTTTATGTCATGAAAATGTTCATCTTCTGCTTCTTGATATTCAGGAAATCCTCTCAAATCGGATTTAAAAGAGAAGTGCTCAAACGAAATGACAAAAACGAGCACTTACTACAAAGTATATACACAACTAAGCTTTTCTGTCATATAGATCCTACTTTGACGGGATAAAAATCAGACTTTCAAGAAGGATTTCCTCGTTGAATACCAATTTAACATATAATTGAAAATCCAGCAAGCATTATTCACAGATCGTATACTTTTAAGGCGCTCCAAACGAGTATCGATTTCTCTTGATCCACTACACGTCCAAAAGGATAAATTGTTGAACGTAATATTTTTACCACATAATCTGATGGCAATTACACAGGTTTGGACGGAGAGATTTTTTCGAAAAAGGATCTTGTTTTTTGTTTTAATTGAAAATGTAGTGTGTTTTTGCGCCTGAAACCGGCAACACCGGCAGCATAGCGTTCACAATAGTCAGTGTTGCCGGAATCAGGCGCAAAAAACTCCATTTTCAGTTTTTTTTAAATACAATAACATTTTGCAGAAAAAGCTCTCTGTCCAAATGAGTATAATTGCCGTTGAATTATGTTATAAAAACATTATGTTCAGCAATTCATCCTTTTAGACGTATAGTGGATCGGGCGAAACCGATACTTGTTTTAAGCGCCTTCAGGTAGTTGTCGGGCCAAAAGCCAGATATCTGAAAAAATAGTTTTTCAATGATTTTAAGAATCAAAATATTATCACGGATCTCGTTTCAAATAAAAAACCTTGATTTGTTATGAAAAATATTATAATTCACACAAAAAATTAATTTAAACCATGTATTTGGAGTTAAATTTTTTCTGACCGTCAGTTCTTACCCATTTTTGAAAGTTGATTGCATTTTAATAAATGAAGGCTTATTTTATCGGGAAAACTTTCTTTAAAACAAAATTATTGAATTTTAGGGCCAAAAAGGAAATTTTCTTCAAAAATTAATTTCCAATCGAATATTTTAATTTTCTACCAAATTGTTGAATCCTCAACCAACCCAGATTAATTTAGATCCCAACGGATATATTTTTAATAAAAAAGCATGAATTTCCAATTAAAAAGACAATTTTCGACAGAAAAAGATTAATTTTTTACAAAATACATTAATTTTGAACTAAAAAATATCCATTTGCAACAACAATAGAAAACTAATTTTTAACAAAATATAAATATTTTCACAAAAGAGATGAATTTTAAAATAAAATAATGAATCTTAAAAAATGTATTTTCAACAAGAGAGTTTTAAACCCAAAAGATGGTTTTTTAACCTGGAAGATTAAATTTCTAATAATGGAATACTTATGTTTTCAACTAAAAAGTGAATTAAGGGCTCATTCTAGTAACTATCCCCGAAAAACCGCTGTGTTGTTGCATTTTTTATGGGATTATTGATAAAGATATTGATTTAGGATTTGTTAGGCTTCATAATTTATTTTGATTTTTACTATATATTTTTTTACAAAAACCGTGAAAATAAAACAACGATTTTTTAAAATTTTTGGTCCGCCATTTTGTTATTTTGCACGTATATTAAATAAATTTATAGGGGACATAGCCATGTTCATACATAACCTAAAACTATTTGATTTTTCTGTTTCAGATGGCCTAGTTTCGAAATTTTTTCAACAAGCTGGACCTACCTACTTTTCAAGGCGTTGCGTTTGACAGACGTTTTTGTGTCTAAAAAGTGTATAAAATAAATAAATAAAACTTTTCAATGTATTTAAAGTGTGTATTCAATCAAGCAGTTGAATTTCCGACCGAATAGTTGAATTTTCTGCCAAAAGGTACCATTTTGATAAGAATAATTTAATTTTCAAGAAAAAACAAACAGTTGTAATTTTATTCGAAAAGGATGAATTTTCAACCAAGAAGATTAGTTTTGAACAAAAAAGACATAATTTTTAACTAGAAAATATCAATTTTAAATAAAAATTAAAAATTTTCAACCAAAAATGGCGTAGTTAAATTGTTAATCAAAAAATTGAGACACAACCACCAAAGGGATGTATTTTCAAAAAAATACAGCGAACCCTTGCCTCCTCCAAGGAATTTAAAACATAAACATTTGGGCATTTCAAGGCTGGAGGGTCCCCACCTCTACCGCGAGTTGTGGGGTGATTTTGTCAAGCGACATTCAGTGGCTGCCCCGGCCTTGTGTTGATGCGCGCGCTGTAAGCATTCGTACATCCTTGCATTTACACATCATGCATGGCAGTGTTTTTCAAGTGTTTTTTTTACGTACGACGTAACAAATATAAGATTTCCTTGAAATAGTACAATTTTCCAAATAAAAATAAATATAATAGAATCAGGAAATTACTAAAATATTTAACGAAATAGTGAGTATTGTATCATGACGTCACGGTCATGATAGGATAGGTTGAAACGGCAGGAAGGTTAGCACAGTTGGTACATCTTGACATGGGAATACATACGTTTTTTTTGGAGAAAATATTCTAAACATAAAAGTTATAAATGTGTGAAAACTAATATTTTTCAAGTGTAGTGCATTTGCGCAATTCTGTTTCATCCTTTTATCGGTTGAAGATCTTTCAGCATTACGAAATACAGTCAACTATCTGAACTTCGAGCTTAAAGTATCCGATTCTGAACGAATCGATCTCATACACTAACCTCAAATTTTAGATGTTTTATTTTATTTCGTGACATAGAAAGGTCGCCAATCGACAAAAGAATCGAACATGGCTGAGAAAATAAATTCTACACTTAACAAATATTACTATTCGTACATTTATGACTTGATTATACGTTTAGAATATTTTCTCCGAAAAGTTGTATGCATTCCCATCACGTCATGCTAAAATACTTAATTTAAGCCAACGAGGGCTTCCTACTCTTCGGGCCTCTTTTCAATTGACCAGTCAATGACGCTGGCGTGACCGTACGGGGACCGGGGTGGGAGGTGACGGAAATACGGCACTTGGAATATCCCAGCATAGTCCAAAAAAATCCTACTTGCAATATTTTTAATGAGAAAGTTTCGTTAAAGTGTCCCCTTTGATATATAAAAAAATGACTGAACAGATCAATTGCCAAACCGGTTTTCTTTTAAACAGTTCCAAAAGTTACTTTTAAAACAAAATTTCCAATTGAAAAAAGAAAGACGCAAAAAAGTGGAGTTCAGTTTTTTTCAAAATAAATCGTGTCAGGTTTAGTTTGCGTTGATGATGCCATAGGATAAAATAGTCTATAAATTTATAATAAATAATAAATTTTCTAGGTAAAGTCAAGTGCATTAAATGATAGAGGCACGTGAAAAAATATGTGTATTAATATTAAGTACACTCAAAGTCCCATATAATAACATTTTCGGGGGTTTCCTTGCACTGGTCTTGTAATTAAATTGGTACCCTCGAAACGTAAATAGCCAGGGCCACCTGCTGTGTTTCTAATTGAAATGCATAATATTGCGCAATTTACTCGAATGATTACTCGCGCATTGCGGTCTTCCCGAATATGAGTGGCAGCTTCCTCGCGCCCTGCCCCCTGAGAAACTGCGACAACCAGGAGTTTTAGGAATTACAAAAGCGGACCGGCTTCTATAGGACCTGGAGTGTATCTTAAAATATATTTTTAATTACATATTACAAGAAAAACTCTTTGGATGCAGGGGAATAAGTACTAACTAATGTCAACAAAAATAAGTACTCTTGAAAGTTAATAAATTATAATTCAATTAAAGCAAACTGAGGTAATCTAAAAAACCTAAGATCCATAAACCGTGAAATAGTAAATAAATCCGTAACCTAATAAACAGACGCACGTGCCCCACAAATGTAGATGAAGTGGAAATAAGTTTTCTAAATTGACCATAATTATTATTAGGTGCGCAACTAAGTTCCCGCTGTTTGTCAATAGATGGCTACAGCAGTAAGTGCTGGTCGATTTTGACATGTTCAAAACGTAATTAACTAAGCTTAGACATATGGTAAGCAAACCATT
>JAWWLR010000127.1:46061840-46094342 GCA_035041075.1 Acraspis erinacei
GAAAATTGATCTTTCCTAGTAGAAAAGTCACATTTCCCAGTTGAAAATTCACAGTTTTTGGCTCAAAGTGAACTTTGTTTCGAAAATTAAACTTTTTAGTTTAAAAATTCAACCGCTTTCTAGAAAATTTGTTATTTTTTACTGAAAATTCATCTTTTATAATAGAAATGTCATCTGTCCTGATTGAAAATTCATCTTTGTTGTTTCAAAGTGAACTTTTTTGTCGAAAATTCAACTCCTTGGGTTAAAAATTTAACGTTTTTGTTGAAAATTCGTCCTTTTAGATTAAAAATTTATCATTCCTAGTAGAAAAGTCATATTTCCTAGTTGAAAATTCACATTTTTTGGCTCAAAGTGAACTTTGTTTGGAAAACTTAACTTTTTGGTTTAAAAATTCAACCGCTTTCTAGAAAATTCGTTATTTTTTATTGAAAATTCATCTTTTACGCTAGAAAAGTCATCTGTCCTGGTTGAAAATTCATCTTTTTTGAGTGAAAATTCGTCATTTTTTATTGAAAATTCATCTTTGCTGTTTCAAAATTATCTGTTTTGTCGAAAATTCAACTCGCTGGGTTAAAAATCCAATGGTTTTGTTGAAATCTCGTCATTTTAGATTGAAAATTTAACTCTCCTAGTAGAAAAGTCATATTTCCTGGTTGAAAAATGAGATTTTTGGGCTTAAAGTGAAATTTTATTTCGAAAATGTAACTTTTTGGTTTAAAAATTCAACCGCTTTCTAGAAAATTCGTTCTTTTTTTATTTAAAATTTATTTATGGTAGAAAAGTCAGCTATCCTGGTTGAAAATTCATCTTTCTTGACTCAAAATGATCTTTCTTGTCGAACTTTCAACTCCTTGGGATAAAAATCCAACGGTTTGGTTGAAAATTCTTGCTTTTAGATTGACATTTAACTTTCCTAGTAGAAAGAACATATTTCATGGTTGAACATTCACAATTTTTGGCTCAAAGTGAACTTTTTTTTGAAAATTAAATTTTTGGCTTAAAAGTTCAACCGGTTTGTAGAAAATTCTTTATTTTTAATTGAAAATTCGTCTTCGTTATCTCAAAATGAACTTTTTTGTCGAAAATTCAACTCCTTGGGTTAAAAATTTAACGGTTTTGTTGAAAATTCGTCCTTTTAGATTAAAAATTTATCATTCCTAGTAGAAAAGTCATATTTCCTAGTTGAAGATTCACATTTTTTGGCTCAAAGTGAACTTTTTTTTTAAAATTAAATTTTTGGCTTAAAAGTTCAACCGGTTTCTAGAAAATTCTTTATTTTTAATTGAAAATTCGTCTTTGTTGTCTCAAAATGAACTTTTTTGTCGAAAATTCAACTGTTCGAGATAAAAATCCAACTGTTTTCTAAAAAATTGGTCCTTTTGGCTTGAAAATTGTACTATTTGTTTGAAAATACAACTATACTAAATTTTTTGTTTGGCCTTTAATGGAGTCGATATTAAAAAAGTTAATATTTGAATTTTTAGAATCAATTCCACATTTTTAACGAATATTCATTCTCATCCCTGAATAGCAATCAATACGCAACGAAAGTTTTTATTATTCATTAATGAAAGCAATTTAACTTTGAATCTTGTACAGTTCGTCGTCGACTTCTGCGAACGAGGTCGGCTTTAACGCTGCTCTACGAACATACATAACCGTTTGTGAAAATGGTTTGCATACAGAAGCTTACGGTTCTCATTGTTAAAAAAAAGCTAGGTTTCTCTTCAAAGAATAGGTTGTTCTCGTATGCACGGGAGTGAAATTTTTTGTATGATAACGAAAGAGCGCTCTGAATTGCTTGAAATAATTTAAATCGTTTTAAACTAGATGAAAGAAAAACATAAACTGAATAGGCAAATTGCGTAAAAAATTGTACAAGAAGGCTTAAGAAGAAGTATATTTGAATATATAAATGTATTTGAAAAAGAAGTATATTAATGTTAACATAAAAAATTTGCCCGCAGTGCTGCGATTGTGAATTCTCTTTTTTTAAAGCTCCTTCGGCTTTAACGAACACATTCTCATCACGCATCTCATGCTTCGCACTTGATTTCGTCGAAAATGCGAACTTATCTACATTATGTTCAACTTTATCATAACAAATATATATTATATTTATTTCCGTACCTCGGGATGACAGTGCGCTTACGCAGATATTAAAAAATAATTAAAAAATTTCCTTTTCAATTCTTTTTTTATTATTCCTCAACAAAAGTATTTTTATTGTATTATTTTTATCATTAAAGAATGCGTATTCTATTAAAATAACAATTATTATGAACTATTTTACTGCAACTTGTGTCGTTTTTCGATAATTTTTTTATATTCAATGTAGATGTAATTTAGGCGAAAAGTGTTGGTAAATAAAATGTTATTGTATCTTATGTCCTTTTTCCAAAAAGTTCATTTTTTACTTTTAACATATTTTTATAATCAGAGTTAGATATTTTTTGTTAAACAACTTTTGTCTTTTAATTTTGTTCGTCTCTTGTGTCCTTTTTTCAAAAACTTATTTAAAAAATTTTAAATCTTATTTTTGACGTTTGAAAGAAAATCTAATCGTCCTATTTTTAAATTTTGAATATTATTGTTTGCAATTAAAAGGAAAATTACATGTCCTATCAAAAATTATTCATGAAAAATTTGAATGATGTTTCGCTATTTATTGCAAGAGCAACTTTTGTCCATTTTTTCATAGCTTGTATCGTTTGTCCAAAACTTTATTTTTTTTTATTTTTAATATTGTTTTTTACAAACTAAAAAAAGACAATGCGCCCAATCGAAATGTGATTCATGACAAATTTGTAGATCTTTTCAGGGCGCGCAATTTTACTTCATTCATTTTTTTCCTATCTTGCATAGTTTGACCGCAAAATAGAATTTGTTATTTTTCATTATTTTTTTGTATGATCAAAATTTGAATGTTCAACTTTTCGACAAAATCCAAAAATTTGTCATGATAATCTTGTTGGGCTTTCCAAAATCAACGTTTTTCTCCTCTTGACTTTTTTTCATATCATGCGTTGTTTAGCTTAAAATTTTCATTTTGGTTTGTTTTTTTGGATTTGGAAAATGCTATAACTCTGATAATTTTCATTTTCTCGAAAAAAGTCAAAAGGATACATTGTTCGATTTTCCGAGTACTATAAATATCAGTACATAGAATTTTTTAATCTTGAAAAAAATAGGCTCAAATATTTTGAAAATGAGCTCACTTTTTGAATTTTCATTCAAAATATCTGGTTTA
Organism: Acraspis erinacei; assembly: GCA_035041075.1. Taxonomy (NCBI): domain Eukaryota; kingdom Metazoa; phylum Arthropoda; class Insecta; order Hymenoptera; family Cynipidae; genus Acraspis; species Acraspis erinacei. The sequence goes on from JAWWLR010000127.1 coordinate 46,065,094, forward strand.
CGAACTCTTTCTTTCTCTTTAGGCCCTAAACAAGTTTGTCAAAGCAGAGTCCAATCTGATCAATCTTTCGAAAGTTATTGTGTCTACAGAATACAGACTACAGACTACAGACAGATAGACTGCCTGACAGATAACTTCGTAAAAATCGTTATTTTTGATTCAGGAGGTCTCAAAACGTGGAGATTTGATGAAAACCGAAAAAGTAAAATTTTACATAAAACCAGTAGCTTCTCATTAGGATGAGAATGTAAAAGTCAGACTCAAATCTGAGAGGATTGTGACTGTCGCCTCGAAACGCTTCGGAAGGACCGCAGCGCGCGAGTACTCCGCCGAGTATATTGCGCAATGTTATGCATTGCAACTGGAAACGGTTCAGGCAGCCCTGGCTGTTATTATATGGGATTTGGGGTGTACTACCAAGATCCAACATGTTTTAATGCCTTTTAGACTTTCTCATGTGGAAGATTTGTTATAGGAAGCTAATAAAAAAAATTTGTATGGCGTATGCTAATTTTTATTAAAAATCTATAGATATGAATTTGTGTATGGATTCGAATTGCTGCCTTGATTTTATTTTTATCATAGATTTCAAATTCAATGACAGTTAAACAAATTCTAAATATAGATTGAGATGTTAATAAAAGTTTTAAAAAAATAAGAAAAAATACATTTCTATCCAAAAAGTTCATTTTTAATCAAGTAATATAAATGTTCAAGAAATAATTTGTAACTAAACAGTCGCATGTACAACTAAATATTTAAACTTTAGAGCAAAAGGGATGATCTTTCAACAAAATAGTTGAATTTTTAACCAAATAATTAAATTTTCAAGTCCAAAAAATGAATTTGTTAGAAGAGAGTGGAATTTTCAAACCGTACAATTTAAGTTAAAAAAAGATGAATTTTCAACAACAAAAAATGTCACAGTTGATATTTCAATCAAAAACAAGAACACATTTTTAACAAAGTAGTTGAATTTTTAACCGAAGAGATAAATTTAAAAAAATAGTTAAATTCTTAAGAAAATAGTTGAATTTTAAACTAAATAACTGAATTATCAAAGAAGTTGGAAAAGTTCAAATATCAACTAAAAAGGTGTATATTTTTAACCAAAAATGAAAAAAGTTGAATATTTCATAAAAAAATTTATTTTAAATAAAAAACGGATTTTCAACAAAATTATCAAATTTTAAAGCAAAGAGATGAATTTGTAACTAAAATTATCACATTTCCAAATAAAAAAATTAAATTTTAACTAAATAGATAATTTTTTAGCCGGCAAAGGATCTTTTTCCTTTCTTGACTGAAAAATTATCTATTTAGTGAAAAATTCATTTTTTTGTTAATGACTGTTTTGTCCATCCAAATTGTTAAATTTTAAAGCAAAAGATGATTTTTTAACAAAGGAGTAGAACTTTTAACTAAATAATTGAATTTTCAACCAAATGGTAGAATTTTTGATTTAGAAAAATTAAACATTAACCTAAAATTTTCGACCAAACAGTTAATTCTGAAGCCAAAAAGACGAATTATTTAGAATACAGTTGAATTTTCAAGAAAATGATGAATTATCAAAAAAAAATTGTAGTCAAAAAAATGTTCGTTGATATTTCAGTCAAAAAATAAAAAGCAATTTTCCATAAAATAGTTAAATTTTCAGCCAAAGGGAAGAATTTTCAAAATTTTAATCCAGATGATTAGTTTTCAACCAAATAAATGGATTTTTAAACAAAGTTTGAATTTTTAACATAAAGTGATATGTTCATTTTAAACCAAAAATGAGCAAGTTAAATTTTCATTTAAAAAAATTACTTTTCAACAACAACAAAAAAACAATTTTCAACAAGATAGTAAAATTTTCAACCAGCGCGAGGAATTTTCGATTAAAATCATAAATTTTTCAAACAAAGAAATTAATTTTTGACCAATTAGATCAAATGGTCGAATTTTTAATAAAAAAGGAATACACGTGAACCAAAAACAGTTGTACCTTCAATCAAATCTTCAAATTATCACGAAAACAATAAGAATTTTTTAGAAGACAGTTTTTTGGTTGACCAATAATCGAACTTTTGAGAACGATAACTTTTGAAAAAATTAATTTATTAGATTGGCCTGTGGTATACCCTTTTAGTATCAAAAACTGAATATCAAGTCCGGTAGCAAGCCTTTTTGGATAAAAATTCAAAAAGTGAGCACATTGTAAACATTTTTGAGTCCACTTTCTTTCAAAATTCAAAAATTCTCTGTACGGTTATATTCGTAGTAATGAAAATACGAACATTTTGTCCTTATGAGTTTTTTCAATTTTTTTATGAAAAAAAGTCAAGGAACGTAAAACGTTAATTTCTGCATGCCCTACAACAATATAATAACAACTTCTTGATTTTTTTTCGAAAAATTGAGAATTTAAATTTTGGCGGCAAAAAATAATGAAAAATAAAAATTCCATTTTTCGGTCAAACTATGCAAGGTACAACAAAATATGAAGGAATTAGATTAGATTTTTAGACAAACGTCACAAGCTAAAAAGAAATAAGTAAAGAGATTTTGTTCACCCACAGAAAGATCTAAAAATTTGGTACTTATCATTTTTTGATAGAATGCCTAGTTTTTATTTTAATCCTGAACAATAAAACTGACAATGAAAAAATCAAATATTTGAAAAAATGATGCAAGGTTCGAAAACACATAAATGACAAAAAATTGTGCATTAACAAAAATCTACAAATTTGTAATAAACTTTTGTTATAAAAATACAATTAAAATGAAAATAATAACTTTTACGAAAAACGACACAAGTCTCAGTAACATTTTAACCAATACTATTTTTCGCCTAAATTATATTTACAAAATTGTTTCGAGTCACTTCACGCTAAAATGCGTATTTTTGGTTTAAATCGTAACAAAATAATATTGAAAGTAAACATATTAAGTTCATCGAAAAATGACACAAGATGGATTAAAAAGCTTAATAACCAAATTTTTTCTTAAATATGATGCGCAATTTTTTCTAAATATTTGAAACAAGATAATACCAATAAATATTAAACTAATCAAGAAAAAGAAATTTTGTACATTATTTTGCAATATTTGAATAAGCAGTAAGCACGAGATGTGTTATGAGAATGTGTTAGTTAAAGCCGAAGGAGCTTTAACAAAAGAGAATTCACAATCGCAGCACTGCGGGCAAATTTTTTATGTTAACATTAACTTTAAAAAAATGGTGTAACGAAATTGCACGAGAAATCACTCAGGAAAGTAAATTTTTATAACATAATTGCACAAAAGTAGTTAAAATGAGAGAAATATGTTTCTAAACCCACATTGTTCATTAGAGACAGTTATAGAAGAATTGAAAAAATGGGGAGTAAAAAGAAAAGAGACAATCAAACCACCTCGCTCTCTTTTCTTTATTATTGATCTTTTTGTTGGTACTATTATGGCCCAACAGGTTTCAAAGGTTTTTAGGCTTCCTTTGGGAAATTTCAAATTTTGTATAGGAAGCTACTAGAGAATATTTTTATGTTATGCAAATATTAATTAAAAATGTAGATATGAATTTGAAGTTATTTTTCAAGAAACTATTCACGAAATTGAGGCTTCCTTAAATTTATTTTAATCATATATTTTAAACTAAATAACAATTAAACATATTCTAAGGAATATGGTTTTAGGATTTTTAGGATTGATGTTTAAACAATTTAAAATATGTAAAAAAGTTTTAAGAAACATTAAAGACGAACAAATGTAAATAGTTTTTTAATAAGTAATTTAAAGTTTATATCTTCTTTTTTAAATAATTTTAGCATAGCATACTCATATTCCTTATTAGTTTTCTATAAAAAATTTCTCTGATGAAGCTTAAAACGCCTCGAATTATCTTACACAAATTTAATTTTTTGATTTCATGTTAAAAAAAATACTTCCAAGTATTATTAAACCGAGATATTAAGTCACAGACCCTGTTGTCGTTCTCTAGAGCATAGTTCTTTATGCTGTTCTCAAAATTTTAAGAAAAATTCGAGTCAGCTAAAAATATTTTTATAATTTTAAGAGGTTTTGAATAGATTTAAACTGTTTTAAAACTTGAAAGTATTTCCTAAAATGTAATAAATATTTTGTATTTCCTGCAAACTTCTAAAAGGCTCGAATATTCGCGTATATTTCGTAAAATATTTTTAAATAATTTTTTTAATCTACTATATTCTTTTTTTCGACACATCTGAAATATTTAAAAATCTTTTCTAATTTTCATAAAATTCCTAGCAAAGTTGGGAAGATTTTAAATCAATTTTTTACATTTTGAATGCGTTCTAAAATTTTTCAGAAAAATTTGATTCCGCTTAAAATATTTTTAGGAATTTAGGAGGTTTTGAATAGATTTAAAACATTTTCAAACTTGGAAGCATTTCCGAAAATTGATCAAACTTTTTATTTATTTAAAACTTTTAAATTCCTTAATTAAACACGATAAAAAAATGTTAGGCAACTGTTGTTCGGGGAGGGGGGTGCGAATAAAATTGTATAGCCTGTTATATGGGGAGTCTAGTTAAAAAGATCGTAAATAAAAAAAATTATTTAAACATGAATTTTCTACAAAGCGGTTAAATTTTTAAGCGGAAAAATATGCATTTTTACCAAAAGAGTAAATTTTCGACAATATAGGTACATTTTCGTTAAAACAATTAATTTGTAACATAAAAAGATGATAGACTTTTTGATTCTTGATCATCTCTAAATAATTTAAATCGCGTTTTATCTAAGCTCCAAGCCGTCTCGTCGTAAATAAAAATTAAAAAAGAATTTTATCTTTTTCAGAGTGAGATTACTCGTAATTCGCGATATTTCACACAATTCTTAAGTAACTACTTTATCTAAATTGCTGAAGTATGTGTAATTAAAGGAAAAAAAGTCGGCCAATATCACAGGGAATTTCTGCAGATTGTAATCGGATTATTTATAGGACTGTTTTTTATCTAGCCTTTTTGAACCTTCATAAAAAATTAAGTGGTCTGTCAATACTCATCTTACAAATCCTGATAAAACAATATCAGTTAGCTTGCGGCGTTTTTTCTCAAAGAAGATAATTCCTTTGAAAATTCCTCCAATTAGAGATTTGCTCTTTTTCAAAGTAATTTATAGTAACTAGGAAAAAAACACGCGCGTTACGCGCTCGATTTTTTTTCTATGACACATCATTTCTAAATTAAAAAATAAAATTAATATTGTATATATTTCACATACAGTGTAAAGGATTTGGCAAATAAAGAGAAACTCGCTGATGTAGATTAATTTAATCCGGAAATGTTTAATCGGAACACAACTGGCTGACATTTGAATTGAAAATTTCAATACGAGAATTAAAATATATATTACTGCCTTCTCGATTTATTGTATTGTTAGAGTTTTGCTGAAATTTCATTCACTTTTTCAGTTAAAAGTGTTAATTAAATTTTAACTTTCAGCAAATTATGCAATATTTAACTCTACAATTGAGAATTTTTTTAAATACTGCCTGGTTTCAAAGCGAGTAGACGGAATGACTAAACAATCGTGAGAAATAAAATTCCGGAAAAAATAAAATATTTGAAATAGAAAAGTCTCGAGAATCAGAAATTCCCAACTTGAAAATTTTCAAATAGTAAAAGTTTCGACAGTTTGTAATACTAAAGAATTTTATAATTCCGGAATTTTCTTTTTCGAATATTTTCTTCTTTGCGAATTCTACAGTAATTTTATTTCTCGGGATTTTTTAGTCTAGTATTTGAATGACACGTAAATTTTTTTTGTTTGCAATGTTTTATGTTAGTACTTTTCGCTGGAAATTATTATCTTAAAGAAAAAATTTGATAAACTTGATTGACTGTTTGATTGATTGTTTATCAGGCTTGATAAACTTGAAAAATTGATGAACTTGCAATTGAAAACTTGATAAACCATCAAGTTTTGAAGAAGACTTAAAATTTCTAAAAAATTTAGGTTTTGTTAGTTATTTTTACAGGATATTAGAATTTAAAAAAATCTTGATTACGATTTTCAGCTTTCCACAATTTTAGGTTAGCGATCTGTCCCGTAAATGAGTAGTTTTAATAAAAAATTATTAAATTTCAAAAATTAAAATTTTTCGGCAATTTTCATTTTTCGGTCTTTTCAGAATTCTTTTGACCGGAAATTGACATTTTTAAATAAAAATCATAAGATCATGAACTTCATAGTTTTTGAACGATTTTAGGTTTATTTAGAGTTCTAACCCAAAAATTAGTATTTTAAAATAAAACTTATAGTTGGAAAAAGACTTTCATCAATCTTTGAGCATATTGTGTTAGCTTTTTTTTGCCGGAAATTAAAAATTCGATTTTCAGTTGCTACCGAAAACTGATTTTCAAAATCTGTGAAATTGTAATCTAAAAACACTTGGACGATATACTTGGAATTGGTTAACTTTTTTTTTATTGAAAATTTTTACCAAAAACTTAATTTTTTACCAATGACGAATTTTCAACAAAATAGTTGAACTTGTAACCAAATAGTTAAACTTTAAAGCAAAAATGCTAATTTTTTTAAGATAACTAGATTTTCAACAAAAAAGTTTATTTTTAAACCAGAAAGATGAATCCTCAACAAAAAATACGAATTTTATATCAAAAGGCGAACTTTGAACTAGTTTAATTATACTTATAAAGTATAAATTTCTAACCATAAATGAAACAGTTAAATTTTTATATAAAAAAATAAATTTTGAATAAAAAAAACGAATTTTCAACACAAAAATTAAATTTTGAACCCAAAAGATGAATCTTTAAAAACAATTTGAACAAAGTAGCTCAACCAAGTATTTGAATTTTTAATAAAAAAAGATTAATTTCTAAACATGTATTAACATTTTCAACTGAAAAGATGAATTTTTCACCGCAAAGAACCAGAAAGAACCAAAAAATGAAAGCAATAATTATCAACCAAAAAATATGAATTTATAAGAAAATACATTAATTTTTAACTAGAAAGGGTCCATTTTCCATAAAAATTGGAGTAGTTTCATTGTTAGTTATAAAAATAATTATAAAAAAATAATTTTCAAGAAAATAGTTACATTTTAACAAAAGAGATGGTTTTTTATTTCGGAAGATTCATTTTATGAAATGGAATAGTTACAATTTCAACAAAGGAAATGAATCTTCAACCAAAAAAATTAATTTTTAATATATTAGTTCAAGGTTTAATCAACTAGCTAAATTTCTGACTAAAAAATATGACTTACAAACCAGATATTTACATTTTTAATTTAAAAAAAATTAATTTTCAACATAAAAGTTCATTTTCAAGCCAAAAAGATAAATTTTTCTACAACACTGTTAAATTTTCAACCCACAAATAAGAATTTTTAAGTCAAACAATTTATTTTAAACAAAAAAATGCATTTTTAACAAAGTAGTTCAAATTTCACCCAGGTAGTTGATTTTTCAACCAATAAAGATAAGTCTTCAACAAAAAATTTCATAATTAATATTCTCACCAAAAAAGTATAATTTCTGTTAAAGCACTTGAAATCTGAACTAAAGCAATTAATGCTCTTTCAAACAGTTGCATTCTTAAAAAAAAGATGATTTTTAACCAAAAAGATTAGTATATTAGTATATTAGTATAAGTATAAACTAGCGAAATCGATTCCGAAAAAAATATAATATTAGATTTTTCAACCAAAAGTAGTTGATTTTTCTTCGATGGGTTCTATTAATTCACTTCAAATGTAAGCAAACACGATAAAAGGGGAAAAACGGAAGTTTCTTCAAAAATGGGAAAAAAGTAAAAAAATGGGAATAGGATAATAATTGTAAAGTCTGGAATATGAAAATGCTTTTCAAATTTGTGAAGTTATCATTTATCTGTACCATTGTTAAAAAAACTTTAGAAGCCCGGGGTTCGATCGCTGAGCCGGTACCTCTAGAAATTTTTGTATGGACTTTTACCGAGGTTCTGGTGGTTCAGATCTCACCTTAATCTATAGCTTTTCTCATAATGCAATTGACTTTAAGCCAATCCGTGGATGATGGGGTAAAACACCATCTTATACCTGACACAAAACTTTAGGTTTCTATTTTTTTATGTATAAACAATAATCATAACAGTAAAGGTTGGGTAAAATTACAAAAATTCGTAACAGCGTAGGTTCGAATTTTCGGCTTCCGAAAATGCATGTTATCTCTTTGGAGGAATATGGGCCATCTGTCGTGAATTGTATCGTCTGGAGACACAAAAACAATCCAGTGGAATTCCAGGGTGTGCATTGAATTAATTGATGCATCAGCGGACTTGCTTGCATAGCAGCATGTGGCGCGCATTGATGCTGTGAATACATTCTGACTCTTTAACAATTGCGCGTTCCCGTTTTAATGAAGTCATCGCACATCGACGTCACCGATTGTTACATTTCAAATATAGGACATACAGCAGAGATGATAAGGGGTCGTGCATAAATTAAGTTTCTTACTTCTTTCGTCTTTTTTATTTTTATTATTATCAAATGACAATAAAAAAATTTTTTTTTTAAATAATCACCAACGTTTCGGCTCTCATGCAGCACCCACATCAAGGCAAACAATTTTGAGCAGGCAGGAACAGCAACGAAACCACGATGCTCTCTCCCTGATATCTGAGATCATCGTGGTTTGAAGCATGATAGTTTCGTTGCTGTTCCTACCTGCTAAAATTTGTTTGCCTTGATGAGGGTGCCGCAAGAGTGCCGTAACGTTGGTGATTATTTTTTACAAATATTTTTAAAAATTGTGATTTGATAATAAAAATAAAAGAGACTTCCTCTTTTTTATTTTTGTGCAAAAAAAAAAACTATTTTTTCTATCCTTTTTTAGGGAAATTTTGATATTTTTTCAAATTGAAATATGAACATTTTATGGTGGTTGTCAAAATTTGGGCGTAAGATTTTTGGTTTTATTTTAAATAATTCTGCACACTTTTTTAATTGACCCAAAAGAGTGATTTTACTAAATATCTCGAAAATATCGAACACATATTGTCAAAAACCTTATTGGTTGCGGCAATGTGTGAATATAACTTTTAGTGATTGTTTTCAGGTTGTTTATCTATTAAAAAAGATTGATGAATTTTCGGCACTATCAATTTTTTATATAAAAATTTCTAAATAAAGTATTTTACTTCATCATAAAATTTATTTATAAACGTTTCTAAACATTTTGATAGAAAAGAATATTTAAATTTTAAATTATTGTTTAATATCGGAAAATAATGATGTTCTTAACTTTCTGCAACTACGCTACAATTTCTAAACTTTTTTCCTTTCTCAAAGAGATAAGCAAAATGAAATTATCGAAAAAACTTATTTTCAAGAATTTGAAAAAATAGCAGATTTTAAATTATTTTGAAAGATTTTGGGATTAAATTGTTTTAAAGGTTTTTGGGAAAATTTTACATGGTTTAGATTTAATTTAAAAACATTCTAAAAACGTTCACAATTCTGTTAATTTTTCAGGTTAAAAAAATTGTAGACAAACTCAATTTTGTAGGGTGTCCATAGAATGAAAAAAATATTCTTAAGATTCAGGGAAAAATTTCAAATGATTTTTTTCTTAATGAATTCTAAGAAAGCATGGGAAATTTTGTTATCATTTTTTATTTTGAAAAAGTAAACTTTAAGCGAAAATTGATAAAGATTTCAAAACATTTCAAAAGAGTTCGTTAAATTTAGAAAAAGAATAGAAGATTTTAAAGCAAGATGTTTCAATTTGTTAAGATTAAAAATATATATATATATATAAAAATCGAGTAAATTCAAAATATATTTAGAAGATTTGAAGAGATTCAAAAAGAATTTTTAACTGTAAAACGTTTAAAAAATTGCAGATTTTTTTAAAGATTTAAAATCAAAATTTTAAAAGCTTTAAAAGATTTTTTTTTAAATTTCAAGTGAATAAACAAATTTTTTTTTAATTCCTAGGAGATTTTGAAAGATCTGAAGGCAATTTTGCAAATTTTTAGTGATATTTCAAAGTTTTAAGAAAAGTTTGAGACAGCTCCATATATCATATCCATATATATACATACATATCCATAGATATAAACTTTTTTTAAACTTGGAAGCATTTCCAAAAATCCATAAATGTCTTTTAAAAAGGCTCGAATGTTTGCTCGTATTTTGTAAAATATTTTTCTTTTTTTAATCTGCTATATACTTTCTTTTTTTTGACATATCTGAAATGTAAAAAAATCTTTTCTAATTATCTCAAGCATATTATAAAACGCATTTTCTACAAAGCAGTTGAATTTTCAATCGGAAAAAATATGAATTTTCACAAAAAAAAGTTAATTTTCAATAATATAGTTACACTTTTAGTTAAAACGATTAAAACAGTTTAATTTAGCAATACAGAATTTCTACAAAAATAATGAGTTTTCTACTAAAAATTATTTATTCTTTAATGTTAAAAAAATGTTTAAAACATTTTTTCACTAAATTAATTAATTTTTCAAACAAAAGTGAAAAGGGTTGGTAATAAAATAGTTGAATTTTCAGCCAAACAAACGAATTTTTAACGAAAATGATGAATCTTTAAATAGAAAAATGAATTTTAAACAAAGTAATTCTACATTCAACTAAATAGTTGAATTTTATACCAGATTGATGAATTTTTGAGCCAAAAAGACGAATTTGGTACAAAAAAGTTCAATGTTCAACAAAAACTTTCTTTTCAACCTGAACTGATTAATTTTTAAACCGACCGTTGCATTTTTAACCAAATATATGAAAACTCTACAAAAGAGATGAATATTCAAATCCAAATCACGAATTTTCATTTAGAGTTTTAATTTTAATAGGGAAATATTTTTCAGTCAATTCAGAAAAAAATATTATCCAAAATGTTGAATCTCTAAGCGAAAAAGACGAGCTTTCTAGAAATTAAAAAAAATTTCAACCAACGAGTTGAATCATTAAACTTCAAAGTATCAACTTTTAATCAAAAATGGAATCTTTAAATTTTCATTAAAAAATGATTTTCAATTTATAAAAGTGTATTTTCTACAAAATAGTTGAATTTTCAACTGGAAAAATTTAGATTTTCAACAAAAAAGTTCATTTTCAACCATATAATTATATTTTTATTTAAAATAATTAATTTTTAACATATAAATATGAATTTTCAACATAAACTGTAATAGTTGATATTTCAACGAAGAAAGGTTTTAATTAAGAATTAAAAAAACAGCTCAAATGCTAATTTCTAACACAATGCACGATTTTCTACTGAAAATTGTAAATTTTTAACTAAAAAGAAATAGTGAAATCTTCATTTAGAACAATTTTTCATTAAAGAAAGAAATTCTTTACAAAGTAGTTCAATTTTCAAACGGAAAATATGAATTTTTAACAAAAAAGTTCATTTTCAACCAAATAGTTATATTTTTAGTTAAAACAACTAATTTTTAGAATTAGAAGATGAATTTTCAAACAAAAATTTAATATTTGGTAATCGAACCTGAAAGATTTTAATTAAAAATAAAAACAGTTGAATGTAACTGATAAGGACGAATTTTCAACAAAATACATTAATTTACTACTAAAAATGATACATTTTTTATATTAAAATTTGTTTTTTAATGAAATTATTAAGATTTAAATTTTCACTGAAAAATCACTTTTAAACAAAAGCGAAATAAATGTATACATTATTATTTATTATAAATATAATAGATTTAATGCTTTCACGATGATTCATTATGACAAAGGAGATATTTTGGGTTTCACTCGTGTACAAAACTAAGAATGTTGCCGACGTTTCGTGAACATTGCAGTTCACTTTTTCAGGTCAGCCCTGAAGAAGTGAACTGCAATGTTCACTATTATTAGTTTAACAAAGTGATTATGAGAATGAAGGGGAAGAGGTTTCGTGAATATGCCAGCTTTCTGATTAGCAGATTCTACCCAAGTTACCCTTGCCAGGCCTCTTGCCTCAAATTCTCTTACATAGTGTTCTTGTTTGTCAGTGACATGTTTCAGTCTTTTCCCAAATCGCTCATTGCTTAGTACTCAGCCTGACACGTCGACAAGGCAACATATTTTTGTTTTTGAGTGTGCTGGGAGACAGAATCACCAAAACACTGCACAACGAATTCACTTGTTGTCAAGATGCCTTTGCAGTCAGCCAACCTTGCATCAGAACTACCCACAAGTTTCTTATCTTTCCCTTTTTAAGTTAATTTTAAATCTCTAGTACCCGACAAGTAACTGTTAACTCGCTTTAACATCGACCATTCCAGTTCAGTAGGATTTAGCTGATCTCTGTTTAACACTGTAATCGCGCATGAGATATCTGGACAAGTGCAATTTGCTAAGTATAGAAGAGAGCAGATAGCTTGCCTATACTTGCTTACTTCTACGGCACTTGCGGTAGTGCTTTCTTCTTCGTGATCTTGTCATTGCCGATTTTGCACTTAGATTGTGCCCATGGGTGTGGAAATTGGTTTAATATCTTCATACCCCAATTGTTTGAACATTCTTTCAATAAAGTGAGACTGAATTAACTCTAATTTCTTTCTATCGCGATGCTCAAGAAATTTCAGAGACTTCCTAATTCTTTCGAGCTGACGTGTGACTGAATTGCTCTTTTAAATTCAAGCATCTTATTTTTATAGTCGCCTATCTTTATGATGTCGTGCACGAAAACCGTTAAAATTACAAAGATGTTTTCTTTTTCATAAAGGAACACATGAAACGCTTTCGCAAACTTTGAAGCCTAATTCAATCATAATATTTGTGATATTTTCAATCATAATATTTGGTTCCAATTATTAGGGTTAGTTTTTAGTCCATATATCGATTTTTCAAAAAGTAAAACATAGTCTTTTCTTTCGTTTGCACTGTACCCCATTCGATCCGGAATTTCAATGTAGTTTTTTCCATTTCTTAGCTTTTAAGGCAATGATCTCAGCATCTGCTGCTGCTTTCCAAGATGATCTTTCACTCGAATTTATCGCTTGTTTTTAATTTTTAGGGTCTCCGTTTATTTCGGCTAGTAAAGAGAAATACTCGTCTTATTAATCTTTGCGCCTGACTGTCTTGATATCAAGTACAGTGAACAGAACGAGTTTCTCTTTGCGCGTTCTACCTCTTTTCCTTTTCGCAACTACTTGATTAGCTGTTTTTGTATTTGCTCCGTCCGCTCCGCACATTTTTCGTTTTTCAGCTTGAACGTTTGAAACTTCGTTGCCAAAGTTCAAACTCTCTACATCTCCCTTCTTCCAAACAATTTCAGCAGAATTCGATTTAAAAACATCACTATACGTGGTCTTTTCGATACATTTAACATTCCTACTTTCGTAAATTTTTAATTACCTCGGGTCTAAATAAACGATATCCGGTTGGTAGGTAGCCAAATAGAAAAGTTCTTTTTTCTTGCTCTCCGCATGTCGGCGTTGTGTGTAGGTGCTTAAACGTTGATTGGTGCATTCTAACCTAAAGTTTTGTGTGGTTTTATGTGGTAAGCGTATGTCACAGCCTCAAAAGCTAGATCCCATTTATTCGTGGTAAATTCAAATCCATGAGAAAAACTCTAATCTTTTCCTGTATCGTTTGATTGTATCTCTCCGCTACCCGGTTGTATTGTGCTATATCGGGGCAGACAAGTCGAAGTTCCGCATTGTATTTTCGCAAAACTTTGAGTGTCTTCTCCTGTGAATTCAGTACCTCTATCGCATTCCAAGTAGCAAACTTTTTCGTCTTTGCCAATTAGATTTCGGACGGAAGTAATGAATTTATCTCAGCATTTCTAAGCGTCATTCTTGTGTTTGATCGTATAAGATAATGTGTATCGTGAATAATTATCAGTGTAAGATACAATAAATTGATTTCCGCAATCGAAAGTACTGGGGCTTATCGGTCCCATTGTATCAGTGTTAATGATTTGTAATGGGTTTCCGCTTATTTATGCGTTTTGCTAAAAGGCCATTTGTTAAAATGTACCTTTAATCATACTTCGCAGTCTTTGATTTTTTCCGCGACATTCTTTAAACTGACTTTTTTTAGTTCCGCATAGACTATCGGTAGATTTTTAACTTAATCGTGCTAGATGTGTCCTGGTCTTAAGTGCCACAGATACGCAGAATCTATTGTTCCATCGATAGAATTGCTCTTCCTTGCACTTGGTTTTTCGATTTCGTCTGTATTATTGTTCGTAATAGAGTTTTCGTTCGACTTGATTGGCTTTGATTTTTCGTCGTATTGCATGATCCTAGTTGCTAAGTTAACTAGAATTTTAAAGTCGTAATTAAGAATATCGTCCTTTTCTTTTTCTACTTTTAACACAATTACCTAAAAATCTCTACTTTTTCGTTGTCCAAGTAATCTTTAAGACATTTTTCAACGAATTTGCGAAACGATAATATGTTTTTCGATAAATCGCTCGTGTAAATGACATTCTCTATCTTCGATACTTTATAGTTCTCTTGTCTGCTTTTAACAGTACCTGCGCCTTCGCTAGTTAAACTCGCTTCTGAATTTTTTTTTGCGCATCTAATTATCTCTTGGCTATCTTCGTTTAGTTCTTGAAAAATAAATTTTGAATTAGTCAAATGATCAGTCGCGCCTGAATCAACTATGATTTTTTCAAATAATGGTTCTGAATCCACATTATTGTTAATCGGCATAATATTTACCATTTTTAGAATGGATTTTTTACCTTCATTTTTGTTGAATCCACGTTTGAGGTTCAGGCTCCTCCCTGGTGACTGTCCTCTGTCGCACGAGTTTGATCTGCGATCGTTCCTTCCAGGAGTTGGTGCCCTATATCGTAGTGCGATTATCGATCTGTCGTAAGAACGTGCTCTTATTCTGGAATCGTGTCAAGGTGTATTTTCTCACGAACCATCATCTCGAACCTCAGTTGAGCGCCTTTTCCTGTCTTTCATGGCTCGGACTTCCTTGGCACGATGATTTCCGAGAGTCTTGCACTCGTAGCAGTAGATTTTATTTGGATTGGGGCAGTTTCGTGCGTTGTGGCCTCGGATGCCACACTTTTTTCAGAAGTGTCCTTGCCCTGATTTAAACATCATTGCTTGCGAGTCGTTCTTCGTTGCAATGCGTAAAACAACCGATTTTATTTTATGATATGATATATGTACCCCTAATGCGTCCATGCTTAACACATCAACGGTAATAAAAGCTTCTATCTCTTTCTACACCCTTGTAAAAAACAGATCTCTTCTCGCTTTCAGAGATTTTCTGTGCTTCGGGGTGTATTTCATAATTTTTAATCAAGTTTTTTTATCTCTCGCAAACAGCTTTTCCGGTGTCTTTTCTTCGATTGAACGTTACATTTACGAATTCTTTATATCCCGCGTGTACGGAAACATCCTCTTCGTCTCTTATCTTTTTTTTTGTGGTTGCGTTAATTAAATTTTTTTTTAAATATTATATCGTTGTTGAAGTATCAAAAAAGTACCTCCAGAAATAGCTAAATAGTAATTGGTTATAAATTTGTCTTTTTAGTTACAACGCTCATCTTTTTTATCTATTTGGTTAGAAATTCATTTCTTTCTATGTTGATAATTTTTTCTTTTAACAAAAAATTTACAAACCTTTTCGATGTTTTGTTGTAAATTAATTTTTATTTGATTAGAAACTTAACTATTTTAGTGAGAACTAATTAATTTGGTTAACAACTTTTTTTTCAGGGGAATTACCTTCACGCCAGAAGTGAACTCATCACTTTGGAGTGTAGCCTGACATTTATTTACACTTAAGCGTCTGCAAGTATCAGCTACTCTACCCTGGGAGTGTAAGTGTTACTCGTGAAAATGAAAATTCACAGTGAGAAGCATGACTAAACAGACCATGGTCCCGCCACTCATAAGTAAAAAAAGTTAACCAATCAGGCGGTTCGACCCGACGAACCTTCTATCTTGGATTCTAGGACGGAATTCGGGTGGCTGGGTATGGTGAGGGTACTCGATATGGTGGGGGGTAGTCGGGTCACTCCAAGTCGAACGCATTTGAGCATTGAATTGGCGGGACTGCTGGGGGAATAATGTCAAAAACTTGCCGCTCTAGTTGGTGTGACTTCACAAAGTAGTCTCACCAGCTGCTGTGACAGGCATGGTTACTCTTTTTTGATGCGACAAACGCCACTGTATTTTGGTGTGAAATAGTCACACCATTCAAAAAGTCAAACTCCTCACTTGAATGGTGTGACTTAAGAACTTTAATGGAATGGATGTAGCATTCACACCAGTCTTGCAGTGACATTTTCACTCCAAAGAATTTAGAGTGTATGGAATCCAGAATAAATCTGTAAATGAAATTAATCCGGGGTAATCGGATCCGGCCGAGTGTAATCCACCTTCGCTAAACCGCATTTTTATAAGTTGCTTCCTCCTTGTATTTAACTCAAAGTCTAATCTCAAATTCAGTAGATGTTTCTCACCAAACCATAGTCTGTTCTCCGGGTCGACATTTGCGTGATTCACTCTGCTGCCCTCGACACCTTCTTCCACAGATATCAATGTCCTCGGTCGAGTATGTGCCTCATTTTGGGAACTATTCCAGTGGACTAACATTATTTTATTATCAGCACCCACCACAAATCTATCAGCATGGTATTCAACAGGAGCAGCAGCATGTGCTTGACCTTCGGCTATGGAAGAAATCATTATTAAAAAAATTAGTCACAGTATACACAGAAGGACACTAGTACACGGAAGAAAATATTCTTTGAAATTTTAAATGACCGAGTTACCGAATATAGTCCAGGGCCAAACATACACTGTTAAAAATGTCTTTTAGAAGCTTATTTTCGAAACGTAAGTGAAGGCTACAATAAATCACATTGTAGTTTCGAAATGCGGACATTGGTATGATACCTCACATGTATTGTAATTTTTTATACGAGTCTAGTAATCAGTAACAATTCAGCATCATACTTGCGACTCGATATTTCTGAAATTATTTATTTATGTTTACAGTTGATAAAATAAAACTGTTTTTTATCAAAAAATTTGAACCACAGTCGCTTTTAACTGTGTTACTCCTATAAAAAATTTTGGAATCTGGAGATCTTTTTATACAAAATGGAATGCTTATCTATAACTTTGCCAGAATTCGTAAAAAATCAATAAATTCGCGGGATTCATTGAATTCACGAAATTTAAGGAATTGATGAAATTAAAGGAATTTGCGAAATTCTCAAAATTCGTGTAATTCATTGAATTCATGGAATTCACAGAATTCGTGGAATTTCGGAAATCTATAGAATTCATGGAATTCCCGGAATTTATGGAATTCAACACATTCATAGAATTCTAAGAATTCAGCGAGAATTGGCGAAATTCACGGAATTCATGGAATCTAAGGATTTAGCGGAATTAAAGGAATTTACTGAATTTATGTAACGCGCGTAACTAGTGGAATTCGCGGAATTAATGGAATTCTCTGAATTCATGTTGATTACAAAATTCATAGAATTGATAGAAGTAGTGGAATTCGTGGAATTCAATGAATTCATAAAACTCAAGGAATTCATTCAAATCAGGGAACTCACTGGTTTTGTGGAATTTGCGTAATTTGAATGAAAATTAATTAACGGAATTCCCGGAATCCGCGAGATTCATGGAATAACAGAATTCATAGAATTCAGAGAATTCATAGAATTCAGAGAATTAATAGAATGTACAGAATTCATAGAATTCACAGAATTAATAGAATTCACAGAATTCATAGAGTACGCCAGAACACACCTCAATCAAAAGAATTTACGAAATTCAAGGAATTTACGGAATCCATAGAATTCACATAATTCAAGGAATTCATGGACTATAAGTAATTTCAGAATTCTATGAATTCCATGAATAGCGCGATTAAATTCCACGAATTCTGTAAATTCTGAAATTTTCTTCATTTTCGTGAATTTCATGAATTCGTTGAGTGCCTTGATTTGCTAAATTTTTTGGAATTCCTACAAATTCCGCGACTTCCACGAATCTGGTAAATTCTGACAATCTTGAGAATTCCATAAACTCCGTGAATTGTAAGAATTTCGTCAACTCAAATAATTCCTTAATTTCCTTTAATTCCACGAATTCCGCGAACTACGCGAATTTTTTAAATTTCATGAAGTGCTAAATTCCGTGAATTCGTTTAATTTCGTGAATTCCATGAACTCTGTGAATTTCTTGAATTCTGGGAATACCTTGAATTCTTTGAATTTCTTGAATTCTGAGAATACCTTGAATTCTTTGAATTATTTTAATTCCTTGAATTCCTTGAATTCACGAATTTCGTGCATTGCATGAAGTTCTCGAATTCCGTGAATACCATGAATTTCACGAATCCATTAAATTCCATGAATATGCGCATTATGTACTATATGTTAATCAAAGTTTTGGGCCTTGTCAAAAAATTTCTTTCTTTTACTAGAAGAGGTGTCCTGAGAAATGATTTACATTTTTGTTTAATTTTTCGATTCAGCAGGTGCCGAGGTTATGACTACTGGAGTTGTATTTTAAAATTACCAGACATTCTGAAATTTCAAAAATTTCTAAAATATCTCAAACATATAAAATCTGAAACTTATTAATATTTTGAAAATTATAAAAAAATTATAAAGTTATCAGAATTTCTAAAATTTCAAAATGTCTAAAATATATCAAATTTGTAAAAGTTCAAAATGTATGAAATATCTAAAATTTTCAATATTCTAAAATTTATGAAAAGTTTAAAACTTTCTAAACTTTCCAAAATTTTTAAAATGATAAAAATTTATAATATTATAAAAATCTCTAAAATTATGAAAAAATAGAAAATTTTCCATATTTAAAAATTATCACAATTTTCAGTTTCTAAAATTACTAAAATTTCAAAAAGCTCTAAAATATCTAAATTTTCTCAAATTATTCAGAGTTATTTAATTATACCAATTTGTTAAAAATTCGAAAATTTCTAAACTGCTCAAAATTTCTAAACTGTTTGAAACTTCTGAACTGGTTTAAATTTCCAAAGCTTCTAATTAATTCAAAATTATAAAAGTATAAAATTATGTTAAATTATTAAAATTTCTAAAATGTTCTAAAATATCTAAAAATTGTAATTTATTAAAATCTTGAAAATCATAAAAAAATCTAAACTTAAAAATTTTTTAAAATTGAACATTTTAAAAATTATGGACAATTCTTAAATTTTCAAAATTTCAAAAATTACCAAAATTCCGAAAATTATACAAATTTCTTAAATTAAAAAAACTTCGAAAATTGTCGAAATTTCTAAAATTACAAAATGTCTAAAATCTAAACTATCTAAAACTTCAAATTATTTAAAAAAATTAATTGCAAAGTTTTTTAACAGTTCGAAAAAATTTTAAATATGAAAATCTAACTGTTAAAAATTTATAAGCTGTTTAAAATATTTAAAGGTGTTAAAATTGATAAAATCATCAAAAGTTCTAAAATTATATAAACCTCGAAATTTTCGAAATTTCAGACTACCAAAATGAACAAAAAGTCCAGATATTTAAAATTTCCAAAATTACTGAAATTTGTTAGATTAAAAAAACGTTCTGAACTATTCAAAATGTGATTTATACAAATTTGTAGAATTTTCTAAGTATTATAAAATAGTTTAAAACAATTTTAAATTGTAAGAAGTTATAAATCTTCGAAATTTATCAAATTACCAGAAATTCTAAAAATATCAAAATTTCTTGAAATTAAAAAAAATTATGAAGTTTTCGAAATTTCAAAACGTCAAAATTATATTAAATTTATAAAATTTCCTAATATCTAAATTATCTCAAATTTGCATTATTCCAAAATTTATTAAAATTAAATTTTTTTAATAATATACTAAGTATACTAAGTACTAAGTGTATTAAAAATTCCGAAATTATTGAAATTTGTTAAGTTTTAAAAATTTATAAAATGTTCTAAGATTTCTGAAATGGTTAAAACAAACTTAAATCCTAAAGAATTGTTAATTTTCAAAATTTCTAAAATGTCTTAAATATCTCAAATTTTGAGCATTTTAAAAATCATCAAATTTTGTAATATCATGAAAATTTCTAGTCTGTGAAAAATTTCTGAAATTGCCGCAATTTCTAAAATTGTTAAAACGTCAAAAATTTTCAAGACTTCTAAAATTAACAACATTTAAACAATCTTTAAAATATCTAAAATACAAATGATATTTGCAATAAGTGCAAAGAATAAAAAGGATTTGTATACCTAAATGAGCGCAAGTTAATGTTCTTCCATGAAAGGAACAAAGTTTACTTGTCCAGGAGTCTACGAAGAAGATTTTGCCTTGGTCCCAGAAAGGACTCCTTGCTGATCCGGAATCAATCATATATTTTTCAACCCTGAGGAAAAAAATTGTGTCAATTTAAAAAAGCAAATGGTTTGATATGATTTTTTTCATTTTATAATCTTTTTAGTTACAAATTAATTTTGTGGTTGCAAATTCGGCTTCTGAAGGTACCGCGACCTACCTGCCCTGTCGGCGACATTTTTTCTATTGTTCAGCGCTGGACTGGATCTCGAAGCGTTGTGGCTTTCAACCGGCGCCTTTTGCATTGTTTTTTAAAATAACTATTCAATTTTTCTGCGGAAATTTTTTTAATAGGACTTTATTCTTATTCATTCTTATTCTTATTTATTTATTTTGTTAAAAATCTATTTTATGCGGCTTAAAATTTATTTCTCAAACTCGAAATTAAACTTTTTTCTTAAATGTATCTTTTTTTGTTGAAAAATAATCCATTTTGTTGAGAATTTGTCTTTTTTATTAGAAAATTCATCTTCTGGATAGAATTTTATTTCTTTGATTGAAAATTTAATACATTTAGTTTAAAATGAATATTTTGCTTTGAAATTTGGTTATTGCATTTATGGTAAAAGTATTTTTCAATCGAAAATTTAATTATTTTGGTAGAAAATGTCTGTTTTCGTGTTATAAATAGAACTTACATGAATTTTTTTTTAAGAATTGATTCTCACTTTTAGATGAACTAATTTTTAATAAAACAAAAGAATTTTCAACCAAAAAAAGAAAAATTGGTTCAAAGTTCATTCATTTATTTTGTTGAAAATTTGATTTTTTTGTTTAGTTACTTGATACACTAATACAATTTAAATGTACCCCTGTAAAATAATGCAGAAGGCGCCGGTTTAAAGCCACAGCGCTTTGAGATCCAGTCCAGCGCTGAACAATAGAAAAAGGTCGCCGACAGGGCAGTTAGGCCGCGGTACCTTCAGATCGTCTTAAGCAGAAAATTTGCAATCAGAAACCATTCATTTAAAAAAATATATATATTTTCCATGTTTTGAAATTCATTTATTTAGGTGGTTAATGGTCTTTTGTGGTTAACTATTAATCGTCCTGTTACTGAAAATATAACTATTCTATGTTTTCACGAAAATTGGTACTTTTCAGTTGTAAATTCATGGATTTTCTTTAATTCATATTTTTTGTTGAAAAATCATTACTCTGGTTTTAAATTCGTTTTTCTTTTTTACAAATTTATAGTTGAAAATTCATCTTTTTTTCAAGAAATTATTTTTTTAAAGCAAATTAATTTACGAATTAAAAATGGAACTATTCAATTTTTTCGTTAAAAATACATTTTTTTATGAAGTTTCAAGTAATTTGTTTAAAACATATGCAGTTTATTAATAATTCAACTGTTTTCGTAAAAAATTATTTTAGTTGCTGGAAAATTGATCGACTTTGTAGAAAATTCATTTCTCAGTTTGTAAATTTAACTATTTAAAAAAAAGCTTTATTTTTTTAAAGAATTAATTACTGTAGCAAAAATGTGTCTATTCAATTTTTTGTGAAAACAACTTTTTTCATAAATATTCGACTATTTTATTGCAAATTCATGTTTTTTGTTCAAAATTCACTTGTTTGGTAAAAATGATTCTTCTTGGCTGAAAATTAGTCTTTTTGTTTGAAAATCCATTTCTTCAGTTGAAAATTTAACCACTTTATTGATAATTAATTTTTTCAATTAAACTTTAATTTTTTAATTGAAAACTTAACGGTTTTATTATTTTCCAGCTTTTATAATTAATTTTTTTACATGAAAATTTTACCATTTCGTTTAAAATTCATCTTTTTTTGGTAGAAAATTAATTGTATAGGTTAAAAATTCCTTTTTTCAAAATTAATATTTGAATTTGAAATTTACAGATTTTATTTTTGTTGCAAGTTTATCTTCTTTAGTTAAAAGTTGATGTATTAAAAAATCATGGATTTCACTGAATTGAAGCAATTCACGGAATTTTAATAATACGTTAAATTCAAGCAGGTCGCGGAATTCATGGTATTCACGAAATCCAAGAAATGAATAAAAATGCAATGAGTTAATGAAATTCAATAAAATCACGAAATTCACAGAATTTATGGAAATCATGAACACCCACGAATTCCGTGAATCCCTTAAATTCATTTGATTCCATGAATTTCACGAATCCTAAGAATTCCGTACATTCCTTGTATTCCGTGAATTCCGTGAATCCTATGAATTTCGTAAATTACTAGAATTCCATGCATTCCAATAATTCCCTAAATTTCTGAAAATTTCGTGATTTTCGCTAATTAAAAAAATTTTTTAAATTTTATTTTTGTTAGAAAATCGATGTGCTTGGTTAAAAGTTGAACGATTTATTCAAAAATGTATGTTGTGAACTAAAACTTCAAAAATTTCATTTTTTTCGATTTTTTAAATAGAAATTTAATCTTTTTCGGTTGGAAACATATTTTTCTAGCTTAAAACAAAATTTCATTATATTTATTTTCAAAATTTATCTTCTTTAGTAGAAAATTATCTGTTTTGTTAAAAATTTGTCTTTCTTTGGTAGAAAATTCATCTTCTAGTATGAAAATTTAAATGTTCGTTTGAAATTTATTTTCATGGACTATGCATGCTTTTACTTGAAAGTTCATTCATTGGTTTAAAAATTTAACTTATTTTGTTGAAAATTCGGTTTGTTTCGTGGAAGTGAATTTTTCATTAAAATTATAGGTATTCAATTTTAGCCAGAGAATTTTTTTTTAAATGACTTTTTTATTAAAATTCATATTTTGTTTTTGAAAAGTCAACTGAAATATTTTATAGATGAACACTCAATTTTTCGTGGAAATTTTGTCCTTTTGATTGAGCATTCAACTTTTTCGTTTCAAAATATTCGTTGAACCACTTTTTTTTCGAAGATTCCTGGAAACTGATTCTTTGCACAAAGTTCTATATAAAAATAATTCTCAAAGACAAATTTAATAATTGATATTTTAACCAGGAATAATTTTAATTTAAATAAGAAAGGTTACATCAAAATTAAAAGAACGAATTTTCGAACCTAATAATACTTGAATGTTCAACTACAAAATGTATAATCGATTTTTCATATACAAAAATTAATTTACAAAGGAAAGAAACGATTTTTCAACAAAATAATTCAAGTTTCAACAAAAGAAATCAATTTTTGAAGAAAATAAATCTTTAACAAAAGTGTTCCACATTTAAACATGCGGTTAAAGTTTCAACCAAGAAGATGAATATTAAACCAAAAAGATTAATTTTCTAACAAAAAAGACAAATTAAGTAAAAAAAAAAAAAAAACAAGAAAAGGGGGCAAAAGGGAAGCTTCTTAAAAAAATGAAGAAGAGATGAATTTTTTAAGAGAGACAAAATGTTGAAAAATTATTTAAAACATAAAAAATAAACATGCAAATCAATAATAGCGGTTGAAATTATCATAAAAACTTTCCATTATTAAATCTTATTGTTTAGTGATTTACGATTGAATTAATAGTAATTTTATGAATATAAGTAAATTTATTTAAGGCTGCAAATATAAATTAACAAAAAGACTATATAAACGAAAATCATGAGAAATCGGCAAGTTAAAAAAAGAATCAGATTGCTTGACTGATTTAACTTCGTACAAAACAATGAGATTGCAATTTCTTGAAAATTTAAAACAGGGCAACCACATAAAATCCCTGTTTTTTATTTTCTAATATTAGAAGCGTGAAAAATTGAAAATTCGATAAAAATATCAGTGTACAGCAATTTTAAATCGAGTTTAATAAATTACTAAATTTTGATATCTGTGACAGACATTATTAAAATAAATTATATATACTTGTTTTCCTCGATGAACGAACATGAATTTGAATCAATATGTTTCACCGCCTTAGATATATTTTTTTTGAGAACTACAGAGCATTATTATCGATTTCCCCCAGGTTTTACTTTGTTTTTTTAAACACATTTTATTAAAAAATTTTCTATTTGTTAAAAAATATTACGTTCCAGTTTGAAAGCTATCTTCTAGTTTCATCATTCAACCAGTTTGTTGAATTGAAATCTATTTTTTCCGAGGATACAACTATTTTTTTTAAATTTTCCTTTTTAGAATTGAAAATTAATGTTTTTGACCGTAATTTCAATCATTTTATTATAAATTACTCTTTTTTCGTAAAAAAATTAATGTCTTTGGTTTAAAATTCAGTTTTTATTTATCAGTAGAAAATAATTTTTTTCGTTGAAAATTAATCTTTTCGGTTAAGAATTCAAATTTTTTCTTAATAATTCATTTCTTCGTTAAAAAATATTCAGTTTATTAAGTACTTGACAAATTTAGTTAGAAAATCGTTTATTTCTTTTTTTTTTGTATAAATTATTATTAATTTTTTTTAGTTTAAAAATAATAATATTCCAGTTGTGCGTCAAAATTGATTCTTTTTTTCGATAAAAATGTATTTTTTTGCTTAAAACTCGTATTTTCTTGTTGAAAATTTATATTTTTGTGTTTGAAATTTTTTTTGGCTTTAAAATTAAATTGTTTGTTGCCACTTAACTCTAATTAGAAATTTATCCTCTCGATTGAAACTCAAATGTTTTATTGAAAACTAGTATTTTTGGCTTCAAAATTCCACGTTTTGGGTAATTTTTTTTCTTTATTTAATAGAAAATATTTTTTGGTTGTTAATTTTTTCTGTTTGCTGGTAAATCGTCTTTTTGGTTTAAAAATTAAGCCGTTTTGTTTGAGAATTATACCAGTTTAGTTTAAAATTCTTTTCTGTGGTTAAAAACTGAACTATTTTATTAAAATTCAAACAATTTATTCTTTCGAATTTTTTCGATAAATAAAAATGAGCAGAGTTATAGCATTTTAAAAATAAGAAGAAAACGAGAATGACCATTTTAAACCAAGCAACGCACGATATGAAAAATGCCAGAAAAAGAAAAATGTGACTTTTTGAAAAAACTACAAGATTGTCATAACAACTTTTTTATTTTCGTTAAAATCGAAAATTCACATTTTTATCGCAAAAAATAATAAAAAATCAAAAATTGCATTTTGCAGTCACACTGTGCAGGATAAGAAAAAGATTAACTAAAAAATATTTCTATTGTAATTTGAAGAAAGATTTTCAAAATCCTAAAACAGTAAAGGACTTTTTTATATAAAATAAAAAGGGGGAAAGCAATTAAAAGAGAAGCAAAGGATTTTTTCTGTTTGCCTGATCATTTTTCTTTCCTATTTTTTATTTGTGTTCAACAAAATTTCTTTTCTTTTTTAGAGAAAATTTTTTCTTTTTTTCAAATTACGATAGTAACATTTTATAGTGGTTGCTCAAATTTAGGCGTTGGATTCATGGTTTTATTTTCAAGAATTATGCAACATAATTTGATTCTTGTGCGTTAAGTAGGATTAAAATTTTGATTTTAATCTCATTTCAATTTCTTAAATTAAAAAAATTATGTAGTCAAAAAAGATCTGCAAACTTGTTATGGATCAAGTTTTTACAGGACACGTAGTTTTTGTTTTATTCGTAAACATAGAACGTTATAAATTAAAAAAAGAATTTTTTGGACAAATGAAACAAGCTATACAAAATAAAATTAAAAAAAGTTTAATTTTTGGACTAACTACACAAGCTATGAAAAAAGTGAATACACCAAAGTTGCTTTTTCAAACAATAGCTAGAAATTTGCAAATAATCGTTCCTGATAGAACTTGTAGTTGTTGTTTTAATCATATACCATAATAATTACAAAAAATTAAATTAAATTTGTTGATTAACGAAAAAAGTACGAAACAAAATTAATTGAATTATACTTACTAAATATTCTTAGAACCCTATACTCTAGGTTGTGTATTTTTGGTTTTAATTTTCAAAAATAAGGTTGAAAATAAAGTAATTAAACTTGTGAAAACCCACCTTTTTACAATTACTAAAAATATAAAATGAAAATTTCTATGTTTCAATGCCATTGCACATTGTGAATTGTAATATAATAATAATAATAAAATTAGAAACAAGTTTTAAAGTAATCATGACAAATAAAAATGGTGTTTTTTTTGCTATATCCGAATGAGCAATCCCAGGCCAAGGTAGGTGAATCAATCTAATAAATATTTGATATCAAAGTGTTTAACATGATGTAGAAAAGTTCACATTTTCGAAAACTTCAGTGTGAATCACGAGACTCGTGATGAGAATGTGTTCATTGAAGCTGAACGAGCTTTAACCAAAGAGAATTCACAATCACCAAATCACAGTTGTCCGGGTGCAATAGGACGACCCATTTCAAATTTCAAATAACTTTATCTAGTACCACGTATTCCTTGTTATCATTTTTTAAACAATGATACTTATGCTTTCACAATTTTTCAAGAATCGTAAATGGAACATGAACATGAATCATTTTTCTAACACTGTTTACTGGTTAAAAATTAATATTTTTAAATTGAAAATTAACCTATGCCATTTTTAGCATAAAATTAATGTTTTCAATTAAAGATAGATCTTTCTCAGTTGAAAAATTAACTATTTGCTTAAAAATTTATGATTTTTTTGAAAATTTGTCCCGTTTGGTAGATAATTAATCTCCTGGGTTGAAAATTCCTCTTACTGATTTAAGATTCAACCATTTTGTTCATAATTCTTTTTTCTTAATTAATTTATTAAATTCAAAATTTAAATATCCATTCTTGGTTAAAAATTAATATTTTTAACTAGAAGTTCCTCTATTTTTGTAGAAAATTAACTTTAATTGAAAACTGATATCCTAAATTAAAGATATTTTTTTTGGACTGCAAATTTCTAATACTTGAAAAAAAATTCATCTGTTTGGATAGAGAATTCAGCTTTTTTTTGAAATAATACTTTTTCGGTCGAAAATTAATTTTTGAAATAAAAACGAAACTATCGCATTTTTCTTTGAATATAAAGTTTATAATTGAAACGTCATCTGCTTTGGTTTAAAATTGATCTTTTTGAGTGAAAATGCAACTATTTTGTTAAAATCCCTTTTGTTTTTGAAATTAATTTCTTCATGGGTAAAAAATGCTTTCTTTTTTTTTTGTTGAAAAAATAAATTTTTTAGCTAAAAAATCCATTATTTGTTTGACATTTTATGGATTTTGTTGAACATTTGTCATTTATGGTAGAAATATATTATTGCTTGAAATTTCATTTTTTTCGTTGAGGATTCAATTGTTTTGTAGAAAATTTATTTTTATTTGGTCAACAACTAATTTCGGAAAAAGACAATTAGATTATAACATTTTGGTTGAAAATAGATATATTTTAATTGGAAAATCATTGTTTTTTAATTTTTTTATTCAATTATTTTGTTTGAAAATTTAGTTTTGGGTGGTAAATTAATCCTTTTCGATTAAAATCGCTTTTTTGTTAAAGATTTTTTTTAAATCCCTACTTTTTCGTTGAAAATTAATTTCTATTAACGCAAAACTACTTATGTAATTCTTTGTTGAAAAATTATATTTCTTAGTTAACAAATCAATAAGTTACTTAAAATTGGTATGGATTTGGCTGGAAATTTGTCATTTTATGTAGAAAAATAATTGTCTTATTTAAAAATTCATCATTTCCATTGAAGTTTCAATTATTTCGTACGAAATTCCGTTTTTCGTTAAAAATCTATTTCCTTCAGAAAAAATTTGATTATAACATTTTTTTCATTGGTATTTTTCATTGATATTTTATGGCTCAGATTTCAATTATTTGTTAAAAAATTCTTTTTTGGTATAAAATTAATACTCTAGCTTGAACATACATCCTCTTTTATAAAACATTAAACTATTTTATAAAAAATTCATCTGGATTGGTAGAGAATTCAGCTATTTTTTTAATTCAATTTTTTAGTTGAAAATTAATTTTTTAACTAAAAACTTTTTGTTTAAAAATTAAATCTTTTGTTTGAAAACTCGTCCTTTTTGTTAGGAAATTAATGTGCTTGATTGAAAATTCATCTGTTTGATTGAAAGTTCAACTGTTTGGTATCAAATTCATCTGTTTTAATTAAAATTTCATCTAATTTTTGAAAATTTTGAGCTTTTTTTGGTTCAATATAAATTCTATTTTTAACTAAAAACTTACCTATCCTATTTTTGATTAAAAATTGATATTTTTTATTAAAGCTTGATATTTTTGTTAAAGATTCGTATTTTGTGTTAGGAAAATGAAAAAAAATTGCACCTAAATTTCATCTGAACCTAATAATATTCTTTCTTTGTATTTTTTAATCATCGATTCAGCAACTTAATAGTTAAAAGCTAATGTTTTATTCAACTGAAGAGGAGACTTTTTTATCACGGTCGACGTTTGAGAAAACGTGTTTACCATGCGAAAAAACTCATTAGCTGCAAGCCCCATTCTTCTTTTTTTAACTTGAAAGTTGAATTGTTTTAAATTATAATTTTGACCAAATTTGCCTCTCGAATCAAAAAAATATCGCCCCCTATTTGCACCGTACCTTATCAAGTTTGTGATACAAAATACAGATGAATTTAAAATTCGATTTTTGCAAACGCTTTTTGTATTTTTTTTCAAGTACTATGCAAATTAAAAAAAGAGTCACCTATAAATAATTTATTTAAAATTATTGTTATTTTACATACAAACAATAGTCGTTTCCATTTAAAAAAATTGGTAAAAATAATATTTTATGACTTTATTTGTAATCAATAATTTATATTTATAAAAAAATTTAATGGTTTGATTTCGGGAATTTTTCGAGTTGGATATTTTACAATGTGACAATTTTCTGTTTTCAAACAAAAAAAATTTATTTTTTAAACAAAAATTTTTTACTTAAAATATTAATTTTCAACTAAAAAATTGAATTAAAAAAATAGCTGAATTCTCTACCAAACCAGATGACTTTTTTATAAAATAGTTTAATGTTTTATAAAAGAGG
>JAWWLR010000127.1:46131374-46144661 GCA_035041075.1 Acraspis erinacei
TGATTAACCTTCTAAATTAAAAATGAAATTGAAATTGGAAATGAAATGTATTGTAAATTCGAGTACAAAAGTTCAGAACCCCCGGCGTGAATGGCGGCGAGACGTAATTTACCGTGACCGTAACCCTTCGCTCGATTCCTGGAAAACGAAGAAAAAAATTACAGAAAAAATTGGTGGCAGTCAAACACTTGTCGTGGCAGTCAACACCTGCTTGAAGTGACGAGCCCTGACGTAGAGTCTGCTTCGAAATTGGGCAATTAGAAATTTGTATTCAAAAACTAAAAAGAATTAAAACAAACTCACGGGTGTTCAAAAGAATTCCAAGAAAAATGAGGAGTATTAAAAAAATTATAAAAAATCAGTAATATTTAATAGAATTCAATTTGAATTCAAAATAATTAACAGTAATTCAAGGTGAATTCAAGATAATTCAACAAATTAATAGATTTCAAGGTGAATTCGCAAGAATTCAAAAGAACTCATAATACTAAAAGAGAATGCAAATTATGCCAAGAAAAAAAAATAATTTGTGAAAAATAATGCTAAAGACTACAACATAATTCAAAAGACTACAGCAGAATGCAAAAGAGTTCAAAAGAATTTAAAAAAATGCAATGGAATTCAAAACAATTGAAAGGAATCCAAATAATTCAAAAGAATTCAGAGAATTCTAAGAGAATGCAAAATATTTCAGACAATTTAGAAGAATTCAAGAAAATTCAAAGTAATAGAGGAGATTTCAAAATAATTAAACATAATTCAGAAAATGCAAAATAATTAAGAGTGTTAAAAAAATGCATCAAATTCAAAATAATACAATAGTATTTAAATAAGTTAAAAGAATGCAAAAGCAGTAATAGAATCCAAGAGGCTACAAAAGAAATCAAGAGACCCAAACAGAATGGTAACGGCTTCCAAAAAATTTAATGAAAATGGAACAGAATTAAAAAGAACTCCAAGGATTCCAAATAATTCAAAAGGGTTCAAAGATCACCAAAAAACAATCCAAAGAAAACAGAAAATTTAAAGAAATTCATAGAATTTATTAGAGTTAAAAGAATCTTAAAGAATGAAAAATAATTTGAAGAATTAAATGTAATTGAAAGAATTAAAAATAATTTTATGAATTAGAAATAATTTTAGGAATTGAAAATAATACAAAGAGTTAAAAAAATTCCAGGTTGATTCAAGAGAATGAAAAAATAAATGATAGAAATACAACAGAATTTGGGGAAACTAAAGAATTAAAGTTGAATTTAAGAGAATCCAAAGAAACTTAAAAGGTACAACGGAATGAAGGAAAAAGGCCAATATAATTGAAAAGTATTCATAGACTTTAAAAGAATTAAGAAAATTCAAAATAATGCAGAGAATTCAAAAGAATGAAGATAATTTCAAAGGAATACAAAGAATTCGGAAGAATTCAGAAAATTTAGGAGAATTAAAAAATTGTAAGAATTCAAAATAATTAAAAAGACTGAAATGGTATGCGAAGGACTTATAGATTTAACAAAATTGCATTGTAGTTCAGAAGAATTAATTAAAATTGGAAAGAATTAGAAGGATTCCAAATAATTCATAAGAATTCAGAGAATGCAAAAGATTTCATAGCATTCCAAAAAATTCAGACAATTCAACGAATTCAGAGAATTCAGAGGTATTCAGACAATTCAAAAGAATTCAGAGAATTTAAAGGCATTGAGACCATTCAAAAGTATTCAGAGAATCCAAAAGAATTCATGAAAATTCAAAGTAATTCAGGAGATTTCAAAATAATTTAAAAGAATTCAGAGAATGCAAAATAATTAAGAGTATTAAAAAAATGCAGCAAATTCAAAATAATACAATAGTATTTAAAGAAGTTAAAAGAATGCAAAAGCAGTAACAGAATCCAAGAGGCTACAAAAGAAATCAAGAGACCCAAACAGAATGGTAACGGCTTCCAAAAAATTTAAAGAAAATGGAACAGAATTAAAAAGAACTCCAAGGATTCCAAATAATTCAAAAGGGTTCAAAGATCACCAAAAAACTATCAAAAGAAAACAGAAAATTTAAAGAAATTCATAGAATTTATTAGAATTAAAAGAATCTTGAAGAATGAAAAATAATTTGAAGAATTAAAAGTAATTGAACGAATTAAAAATAATTTTATTAATTAGAAATAATTTTAGGAATTGAAAATAATTCAAAGAATTAAAAAAATCCCAGGTTGTTTCAAGAGAATGAAAAATAATGATAGAAATACAAAAGAATTAGGGGAAATTGAAGAGTTTAAGAGAACCCAAAGAAACTTAAAGGTACAACGGAATGAAAAGAAAAGGCCAATATAATTCAAAAGTATTCATAGACTTCGAAAAAATTAAGACAATTCAAAAGAATGCAGAGAATTCAAAAGAATTTAGGAGAATTACAAAAATTGTAAGAATTCCAAATAATTAAAAAGACTGAAATGGTATGCGGAGGACTTAAAGACTTAACAAAATTGTAAGGTAATTCAGTAGACTTAATTAAAATTGGAAAGAATTCAAGAGAATTCAATAAAATTCAAAAGAATTCCAGAGACTTAAAAAAATGCAAAAAAATTAAGCGAACTGAAAAATAATTTAAAGAATTAAAACAATTCAAATAATTTAAATAATTCAAGGTGAATTCAAAAGAATTTGGAAAAAACTTGCAATAGAATTTAAAAGATTTTAAGAGAATTTAAAAGACTTCAAGAAGATAAAAAAAATTCAAAGGAATGCAGAATAAATCGGTGACTTTCAAATAATTTAAAGAATATATTTCCAAATAATTGAAACGAACTCAGAGAATTTATAAGAATTCAAAGGAATTAAAAAAATTTGTAACATTTGTAAAATTTAAAACGATCCAGAGAATTTACAATCATTCAAACCATTCAAAATAATCCAAAGAATTGAAAGAATTCAAAAGAGTGCAAAAGCATTCAAAGAAATTAAAAAAATTTACAATAATTCAAAGAATTCGAAAAAATTTAAAGAATTAAAAGAATGCAAGGTGCTTAATGTAAAGAATTGCTCATATTGAAATTTTTTTAAATCACTACAAAATTAGACGTATTAAAAAAGGTGTATACTGCTGGAGAGTATTTAAAGTGAGAAAATGTAAATGGCCGAATATTTTTAAGAGCGGAAAATACGATGCTAAAATCGTGGTATTCAAAATAGCCTGTGGTCATCCAGGAGCTAAATTGCAAGTGACACCATTTCCGAGAGTGGTAAACAAAGGATGTACCCTTCTAGATTGAAGTGTATCGCTGCGTTCCATTTTACACATACAATATATATTTTATATATTAATAAATTTCACATGTGTGTGTAAATTTTAATATGAGAGCATTTTACCCTGCTAAAAGTGAACTTCACAATTCGGTCGATATTGCGCGTGTTCGCCCGACGGTTATTAATTTTTCACCACGAGTTTGCGGAATAGGCACAAAAATAGTTATTGGTGAAAAATTAGTCGAACAAAGGGGTTTTTAGCCTACTAAGACGCCATATAAGTCGCTAAAAACCTCTTCTCTCATACTTCCTCTCCCTTACGCCCTCTACCTTCCCCTCTCCTCCCCGATTTTTCCTCCACTCACTTCACCGTATTCTTCCCCTTCCTTCGCTTCCTCTCCCTTCCTGAAGTTCTTTTCTCTCTATTTCCGCCTCTCCTCTCTTCCCCAACTAACACTCACCTTCCACTCCATCCCTTCCCCAGCTAACACTCACCTTCCCCTACATCCCTTACCCAGATAATACTCACCTTCCACTGAATCCTTTCTTCATCGAAGACTCACCTTCCACTTCATCCCTTCCCCAGATAACACTCACCTTCCACAACATCCCTTCCCCAGATAATACTCACCTTCCTCTATATCCCTTCCCCAGCGAACACTCACCGTCCACTACATCCTTTCCCCAGCTAACACTCACTTCTCACTACATCCCTTCCCCAGACATCACTTTCCCTCTTCTATTCACTCGCACTACCCAAGTAGCCCTTCTTTACTTCCCTCTCTACCCTCCCTTCACCTATGTTTATTTTCTCTCACATCTTCTCTCATCATTTTTCCTCAATCCGCCTATTTTTTACGCCTGATTCCCCCTGCTTTCTCTTCCCTCCTTTCTCCGCAATTCCTCTATTTACCCTCTTGTTATTTTCTTTCGTTTGTCTTACTTCCCCTCCTCTTCTTTGTCCTCATTTTCCCTACTCCCGTACTTTATTGCCCCTGATTCCTCTTTCTCACAACCTCTCCTTCAACTCTCTTTTTCCCTCATTTACACTACTTCTCCTCTTCTCATTTCCCCTTCTGGACTACGATAGCCTGAAAATTCAAGATTGGATATGATTTAGAGATCTCTTATTTAAATTTGGTCATTTTTATTAATTCTCGTTTCTTTTTCTTTTGAAATCTTCAATCCCTGGCATTCCCTTGTAATCCAATGCAATCTTCTGCAAGCCCTGGCAATCCTATGCAATCTCTAATGAAAGCTTGCATCACCTATTGCCACCTTTTTTTAAATCAGTTATTGTGATTTGAAAGTCGAAAGTATATGATTCAACCAGGGTTTTTGATAGTTTCATGCTCACACGATGTTCCAGAATCAAAATTATGGGCCAAAAGTTTTATAATTTTTGTTAATTTGTTAATATGAATTAAAAAAAAGTTTAAATACCCTTTTTTGAGGGAAAAATCATTTGTCAAGAAACTTTCTGACATACCTTTATTAAAATTTACATATTACTCAGATTTATAAAATTTTCAAATAGCGTATCCAATATGGCGGTCGAAAATTGAAATATTGCTGAATTTAGCTGAAAATGGTCACTAAGAGGTTTTAGGGCTCGATCATCACGAATCAGAACTCAGATTTTGCAAATTTCAAAATGTCTGATGCAATATGGCGGTTAAAATTAAAATATTGCTGAATTATGCTAAAAATTGTCACTTAGAGGATTTCGGGATCGCTGATCACTAATATAAACTCATATTTAAACATTTTCAAAATTGCCGGTCCAATATGGTGACCGCAAATTGAAATATTGCTGAAAATGGTCTCTAATGGATTTTTGGGGCCCCTGATCACGAATCTAAATTCAGAGTTTGAACATTTTTGAACAGTTTATCCGAAGTGGAAGCCGAAAATTAAAATATTACTGAATTTCTCCTGAAATATTGGATCCGTCATCATGTAATTTTCGAAAACTGAGTGCGGATTCGTGATCAGCGATCCCAAAAACCCCTTAGTGACCTTTCAGCAAAACTCAGCAATATTTCAATTCTCTACCGCCATATTGGACCCGCCATCTTGGAATTTTCAAAAAATGAGTTCAGATTCATGATCAGCGACCTCGACAACCTCTTTCTACAAATTTTCATAAAAAACCGTTCATATGAAAAATGTATGCCAGAAAGGGTTAAGAACCAAAGTATTATAACTGATGGCATTACAAATAAAAAACATTATTTTTTATGACAAATTTTAAAATTCACAAACAAGAAATCATTCATTTTAAACATGTTTTTCGCAATTGAATTGTTTCTGATCGTCGCTTCTTATCAAATTTTGAAAAATTATTGCATTTTAATAAATGACAGCTTATTTTTTCCGTGAAAACTTTCTCTACACTTCTGTTGTTTCCAATTTTTAAAGTAATTTTTTCTATGGCTCAAATCGTTAGAACAATTTTCTGGTAAGCAAACATTTTTTAAACAAGTAATTATATTTGAAGATTATTTAGCTATTTTCAAAATTGGAAACAGTAGAGTTGCCGAGAAGGGTTTCTCAGAAAAAAGAAGCAATTAATGTTTTTTTTGGTGAATTTAAACATTTTTGATAAAAAAATAATGTTTTTTATTTAAAATGACATCAGTTATAATATTATGATTCTTACAATTAGAGAAACTATTTTTTTCAGATATCTGACTTTTGGCACGACGTCTACCTTAAGAATGCATCTATTAAATTTTTATACAATATTAATTAAATTATTTACATTGATGGTAATATAAAAGATAGGTTCTCTGAGTCACACAGAACTGGCAAGGATAATATATTTGAAATTTTTTATTTAAATTTTTATTCGTTTAGTTCGGTTAAATAAAAGATTGATCATTTTCAATTGATTTCGCCTAATGATAAAATTTGTAGTCAAAAAGTTTCATAATTGTTTAAAAATTTGATAATTTTGTTAAAAAACGATATTTTTAGATGAAAATAGGTCTTTTATTGCATAAAATTAATTTTCTTGCTTTTAAATTTCCCCCTTTTAGTTGAAAATGCAAATTTTGGGTTTGAAATTAACTTTTTTGTGGAAAATTAATATTTTCGGATTTAAAATTCAACACCTCGAAAATTTGACTTGTTGATAAAGTTGACAGTTCGTTTTTTTTATTAAAATTTGTTAACTGAAAAACTAACTTTTTCATTTTTGTTTGAGAATTCACCTTGCTGCTCTGAAACTACAACTGTTTGGTTTTTTAAATTTAATTATTTAGTTTAGAGTTTAATAATTTTGTTGAAAATTTAATTATTTTGTTAAGAATTCAATTACTTTGTTGAAAAGTTAATATATTAAATATAATTACAATGTAAAATTATAATTAAATATAATTATTCTTTAATTTTTTTGTGAATGTAACTGTTTTTGGTTGAAGTTCAATCGTTTTTTACTCTTCATCTTCAAAGGTTGAGAATTTTACTATTTAATTGAAAATGTAATTATTTTGTTGAAATTTTAACTATTTTGTTAAGTAATAATATGTCAGTGACGAAAAAATAATTTCATAAATTAAATTTTAATGGTGTATCTTCTTGTCTGTATATTTGTTTATTTTGTTTATGTTCAGTTCATTTTGTAGTTTTTGAAATATCATCTATTACATTTTTTGTTGAGAATTTATCTTTTTGTTGAAAATTCAACTTTTTAGTTTGAAAATTTAAGGGCCATCTAAAAAATTCGTCTTTTCGGCTGTAAAATTTAAACTATTTAGTTATAAATGCATCTATTTTTGGTTAAAGTTAAATTATTTTTTCTTTGAAAATTCGACCATTTTGTTGAAACTTTTGTCTTTTTTGATTGAAAATTCACCTTTTACGGTAGATAAGTCATCTTTCTCGGTCGAAATAAGTTAAAAAAATGTGAAATTTATCAATTTTAATCTTAAATTATATTGTTTAATTATACCTTTTTATTTTATTTAAACGCTTATCTTTGCATAATAATGTTTAGGAAAAATAAAATAGTGTTCAGGAAAAAAGCAGGGAATTTCGAAAATAAAGTTTTTTGGGCACTCTAATTATCTATTTACGATTCACTCCTTGCATGAGGAAATTCTTGGGAAATGTGAAAGCTATTTTCGGAATAGTGTTCGCTTGAGCTTCGATAACACCGAATTCCTATTGTCAGATAAGGGACTCCTCACGCGATTTAACTTTCACGTGTGGTACTCGAGCACATCGTCGTCGCTTTATGAACGAGTGGCGGAATTTATAAGGGGTTCTATAGACAGGAAAATCCGCGTTGCATGATTTAACATGAGAAGAGCTTTGCAAAGTGCCACATGCTGAAGTCAAGGATAACTTTCACTGATGAATCATTTATCATTCAGTTTGATGGTGACTTTGTGAACCTCTTCACCTGGGGTGATTGCTAGAGAAATTGACCCGTGACTTGCGTCGGAGCGGTTTTTTGGAACAATTGTGTTACTAAAATCATCACTTCGTATTAAAGATGGAACTTTAATTTAATTTTAATTTAACGTTCCTATACTTTCTAACAACTTGAAATTCGAAATTTTTTTATTATTACTCCATCCATTAATGGTCCATCACCAAACTTGTAATATGCCTTAGTAATAATGTGAACTTTTCAGCCATTCTCGAGTAAAACGAATTTATAAAATAAACTTTCTGTTAGATTATATGGTTGCACTTCGGGTTTGTAACCGGAAAGTCAGGGCGCAAATCCTGTTGCCTGCATTTTTTTTGTTTTCCCCCTTTGCCACCTTTACTCGACAACAAGTTTTTTAAATAGAAAATTCTCATTTTTCTTCATATGAGGTCAAAATAAAAGGTATAAAAATAGTATAATAAGAATATATTAAATATTCAAACATAAAGAAATAGTAGAATAAAATTATATAAGAATAGAATATAAAGTAACTTTTTTTAATACAAAAAAACAGTAAACCAGAAGATTACTGAATTTTTTAACTAACTTTTTTTTAAAATAAAATTTCAACTCATTCGAATTCAATTCGAATTCACCCTGAGTTCTTATGAATTTATCCTGACTTCTCCAAAAGTTTCTTAAATTCTTTTGAATTCACTTACATTCTTCTAAATTGATTCAATTCAACTCAATTTATTGAATTAAATCCATTTCTGTAATGTTTTTACATTGTTGTTAATTCACTTAGTTTTTTTCATCATATATTTTTATAAATACCATTGAATTCTTCTCATTTCCCTTAAATCTCTTTAAATTCATTTGAATTTCATTTAATTCTTCGGTTTTGTTTTCAATTCACTTAAATTCTGTTGAATTTCCCTTGAATTCTGTTGACTATAATCTTACTAAATTCGATTAAAAGTTTTTGATTTTTTTTCACTTTCAGTCTTTTAAATTCTTATAAATTTCATAAAAAATATCTTGAATTCCTTTGAATGCTTCTAAAATCATTCTAACTTTACTAAAATCAGTGGAATATTTTAAATTTGTTTTCAACTGATTTGAATTCAGTTCCAGCTCAACCTGAATTATTAATAATCTATACTGAATTCTTTAAAAGTCTCTTGAATTCTTTTGAATTCACTTGCATTCTTCTAAATTCACTCAATTCATTAAATTTTGTTTCTATTTCTTTTTAAATCATTCTGAAGACTTTTGAACTCACCTTGAATTCATAAGCATTTCATCGAATCCTTTTTAATTCCCTTGAATTTTAATTAATTCTTTTAATGTTTTGTAATTGTTTTCAATTCACTTGATTTTTTTTATTCATAATTTTTTATAAATACCATTGAATTCATCTCATTTCCCTTAGGTCGCCCTAAATTCACTCGAGTTATATTTAATTCATTGGCTTTTTTCAATTACCTTAAATTGATCTAAATTCACTCGAATGTTATTTAGTTCATTTATATTTCGCTCATTACATAAATTCACTCCATTTTCACTGAAAGCATTGGAACTTTTGTTTAATTCGCTTGAATTCGTATATATTTCATCGAATTCTTTTCCTATCTTGTAAATTCCTCTAAATTCACTTGAATTTTGTTTAATCCATTTTTTAAATTCCGAATTCATTATAATTCACTTGGAATTCTTATAAATTTCATCGAATTATTTTGAGTTCATTTGAAGTGTTTCGAATTCTTTTGAATTCTTTTGAGGTCTTTTCAATTCTTTTGAAGTTTATGGAAATATTTTTAATTGTTTTGAGTTCTTGTGAGGTCTTTAAAATTCTGTCGAATTCTCTTGATTTCCTTCGAACTAGTTTTAATTCTTTCAATTATTTTGAATTTAAAAAAACGGCAACTGCCCTATCCTTGAAAGAAATGGTTAAAAATGAATATTTTGATTAGAATAAAATAAACTAAATAGCCAATTACAGACAACAAATTTGATTAGAAATAAATTTTACAAAAAAATGCAGGCTGCTGGAATCGAGCCCAGCCATTTGGCTTACGAACTCTGAATGTTACAGCCTGATGTGATGTAACTATCATAGATTTTTTTTAAATGACCTATTACTAAGGTGAGTATGAATCCAAACAAAATTCTCAAAGTTGTAGACACGAGATATAACCTTTTAAATTAAACGTCACGAGATAAACCCATTTAAATTACAAGTGACAAAATAGAAACTTATTATTTAAAAATTTAAAATTAATTCTTAAATTGTTAGGGCCTCAATAGGTCTGTTCATTAGAGCATTTTCTACTCCAAGGTCTCATAACTATACATGTATTCTCAGAGAGCAAGTCCCTGAACTGGGGCGAGGTTCATTGTCTATGACCTTAACTCTACCAACCAGCCTTATTCATAAATGCAACCCTCGATTGTTAACTAGCGCGTAGCATGCAACCTATCAACCTGTCCCTCCCCCCTTTCTCTTCTTGTAAAGACTTTCACAGTAACTGCAATCTCTTGAAACTAGCTTTTATTCAATATATGTAATATGGACCAATTATTTTTTAGCAATAATAAATAAATTCATAATTGAAAAATTCCTTAGGGTTTCAAGAATATAGTAGTGACTCTTTAGTCATCCTCGAGACGGATTCACTCGCTTATCACTTGATACACTTCACGCGTAAGAATGCGTGTTACTGCGTAGTACTGTGCAATACTGCGTAATAATACGTAATACTGCGAAATAATGCATAATAGTGCGTAATTACTTTTTTCTTGTTTGAAAATGATTGTATTTTGTTATAAATGAGTGTTTTTTAGTAGAACATTAATCTTCTTGCTGGAGAATTCATCTATTGGGTTTCACTCTTTTGTTGAAAATTCATTTTTTTAACATTTATCATTTTAGTTAAAAATTGAATTTTGTTGAAGAGGTAACTATTTTTTTGAAAATTGCTTTTTTTTATAATTTTTTTTCGTGTAACAAACAATGTAACCATTTCGTTTTTGTTTGAAAATTGATCCTTTGTGGTTTTCAATTAATTTGGTTTTATAGAGGATTGAACAAATTGTTGAAAAATTAAACTATTCGGTTCCAAATTAACTTATAGAAAAATCATATTTTTTTAATTTGAACTATTTTATTCAAACTTAAACTATTTGTATAAAAATTAAACTTTTTGGTACAAAATTAACTTTTATGTCAAATAATCATATTTTTGGGATGAAAATTCAACACCTTGGTTCAAAGTTGAACTAGTTTGTTAAACATTCATATTTTTATCATGAACGTCATTGGTTGAAAATTTAAATATTCCATTTTTAGAAAATTAATCTTTCTAGCTAAATAATCATCTTTTGGGTTGACCTCTTTTGATGAAAATGCAACTATTTTGTTGAAAAGTTGTTTTTTTCTTGTTGTTCAGAATGAATTTTTGTAACTAACAATCTATCTACTCCATTTTTGGTTAAAAATAAATATTTTTAATTAAAAATTGATATTTTCTAGTTAAAAATTGCTCCTTTTTGGTCAAAAATGAACCGTTGCGATTTAAAATGAATTATTTTTTGTTAAAAATGCAACTATTGATCCTAAATTAATCTGGTTTGGTTCGTGATTCAAAAAATTTTGTAGTAAATTTAACCATTTCTTCTAAAACTAACTATTTGTTAAAAAATCATTTTTTTTAAATTTAATATATTTATATATTTTTAACTAGTTCGTTATTATTAATTTTTTTAAATTCATCTTCTTGTTTAAAAATTAAATTATTCCATTTTTAGTAAATTAATCTGCTGGGTTCAAAAATCTCCTTTGGGTTGAACGGTTTTGTCAAAATTTCATTTTTTGACGCAGTCTCTCATCGTCTCGAAAATTTATTTATTCTGTTGAAAATGTAAATATTTTTTTAAGAATTAGTTTTTTCTTGTTGAAAATAAATGTGTCTTTACTAAAAATATAACTTCCATTTTTTGTTGAAAATTGTTTTTTGTTTAAATTGAAAATTGATCTTTTCTAGTTGAACATTCAGGCATTTTGTTAAAAATTCTTCTTTTTTATCGTAAATTAATCTTTTTGGTTTGGTTTGAGGATTTAGCAATTTGGTAGGGAATCAAACTATTCGTTGGAAAATCAACTTTTTCTAAAAATAAAGATTTTCCGGTTACAAAAGAAAAAATAACTAAATTGTTGACCCTTAAAGCCAAAAGACAAATTTTCCGTACAAAAATTGATTTTTTCACCAGAAAATGTAAATTTTCAGCAACAAAATAATTTCTTAACAAAGTAGTTAAACCAACATTTTCGAAGGAAATAGTTTAATCCTGAAGCGAATAAGATTAATTTTTAATCAAACAGTTGCATTTTTATCCAAGAATGGTGAAATTTCTACAGCAGCAAATGAATTCTTAAATCAAAAAAATGTATTTTGAAAAACAATAGTGAAATTTTTATCTATAAAAGATTTCCGTTTGTCTTTTTAAAACAAAAATGTAAATTTTAAATAAGTAAGGTTTCTACGACTTGGTTCTATTTTAAACGAAACAGGTGCATTTTCATCCAAGAATTGTAAACTTTTTACTAAAACAGATGAATTTTTTAATCAAAAAGACAAAGTTTGAAAAAAGCTGAATTTTTATTCAA
This sequence comes from Acraspis erinacei, assembly GCA_035041075.1. Lineage (NCBI taxonomy): Eukaryota > Metazoa > Arthropoda > Insecta > Hymenoptera > Cynipidae > Acraspis > Acraspis erinacei. The sequence continues at coordinate 46,143,667 of JAWWLR010000127.1, forward strand.
AAAAGGTTTCAGTTGACATTTGAACATAAAAATATGAATTATAAACAAGTAAACTTTCTACGAAATAGTAGAATTCTGAAGAAAAATGGTTGAATTTACATCAAAACAGTTGAATTGTCAACCAAAAAGGATGAATAAAAGAACGGTTGAATTTTCAACCAAAAACTTGCATTTTAATGCAAGACTGCAAGTTCAAATAAAATAGATGTTTTTCAAATTAAGAGGACAGATTTAAAAAAAACACTGGGACTCCAGTTTACCGGAACCTGATATACCGGATGAGGAGGTACAGGGGACAAGAGAGATGTGCTTTCAAGGTCAGCGGGATTGCGCAGTTTACGGCTTGCCACTATAAAAAGGCACAAGCAAGAAAGAGAAGAAGAGTTCGGAGAAACCCGATTTACCGAGAAGACCATTGAGACCAAGCCCGAAACCCCCGGTAAACCGAAGGCCCAGTGTAGTTGAGTTTTTAACCAAAAAATGTTTCAGTTTATTTTTCAACGCCAAAATATGAATTTTAAACAAAAAGGGTATTTGCTACGAAATAGTTGAATTTTCAACAAAACTGTTGAGATGTAACTAAAAAGATAATCTTCAGGAGGAAACCGGAAAACTTCATTTTAAAAATTCTCTAATTTCTTCCTGACCAATTTTTTATTTTCTCTAACCATTACTATTCAAAGATCAGAATCTTAAATTTGTAACATTTTAAGCCTAGAATTTTTATAAACGGAATAAAACAATTTCAAATTGAAATAGAAAATTTTCAAATTTATTCTGATTGGCAGTTATTTAAGTTTATAGAAATCCCTAACTTTTGCAAATTTTTTTCTAAATTTCCAAATTTAAATTTAAAAATCAAAATTTTAGGACCATTTTACTATTATATATTTCAAAATTTCATAATAAAAGCCTTGCTAGTCATTTTGAAATTTAATAATTTTAGATGTAAATATAAAGCGATTTCGAATTGAAAAGCATAAAATTGTACAATT
>JAWWLR010000127.1:46158552-46169711 GCA_035041075.1 Acraspis erinacei
TCTATAGCGAATGCTCAACCCTTGTTGAAAATTTTTTCCTCTCCTAGCCAAATGTAATCGTTCAAATCTTGCCAACTTTCATCGCAGTGTCAAACCTTCTTGCTGGAAGATCGACGCTTTGTATTTAAGCACACCTAAGGCTACTTTGCCCCAGGCAGTCAATAAAGCACGTTTCTACCCTGCCTCCCCCTCAAATCCACCCCCTACCCCTACCAAAGCTCCAACAGTCACAATCAATCGTTGTCGAGTCGCAAACTTGCAACTTCGATGGATGATGGACGCGCAACTGCATTTCGCCATGTATTCGTAATTCCTCGAAAGTAGATACGAAAACAAGGTGACAGCGGTGGGATATGCTCATTTTTCAATCTCGCAACTTTCCCAATAACATCCGCTCTTTAATATCTCGACTGACCTCTATCTTCTGTTAACACGTGCAATGATTACACAATAAAAAGAACGATAACAATCTGTCTTTAGGAAAATGATTACATTTTTTATTGAGATGATAATCACTAAAATAATCACCAAATCAATTGCTTAAATACACGTTTAAATCACAATCTTTTCCCCAATGTGGCAATTAGAGTACTTATCGAATCCATTGTCATTATTGAACATTTATTTGATGCAATGCGATAATTATGAAATAGAAGGTGAGGGACCGTGAATAAATTATGTAATTTTTTTGTGTGGGTGGGGGCAAAGCAGCCATTTTTTATGTCATCTCACATGAGGGAGGGGGGAGATAAAAACTATTTATTTTGTTAGATAGTTTGACGCCTGTGAATCACTAAAAAACAAAATATTAAGAATTTAATAGAAAATTTTAATATTTAGTCGAAAGACGAACTACTTGAAAATTCTACTATTTGTTTAAAAATTTATACATTGTGTTAAAAATTCTTCTTTTTTTTAGAAAATTAATCTTTTCGGTTGAAAATTTTAACTGGATCGTAATTAATGTATTTTTAAAAATCTTTTTTTGTGGTAAATCGTTTTTTTTTTGTTTGTTAAAAATGCAACTGTTTGCTTGATAAAGTTAATTCTTTTGGCTCAAAATTCAACTAAATGTTTCGTTGTGAATGTATGTACTTTGTTGAAAATTCATATTTTATGTTAAAAATGGAACCGTTTAGTTGAAAATTAATCTGTTTTGGTTAAGGATTAAATTGGTTTATTTAAAATGCGCATTTTTTATTGAAATCAGATGCTATAAATTAAAAATTTATATATTTCTTGTTTAAAGTAAAAAATATTATATTTGTTTTTGAAAATTCTATAATTTAGCAGAAAATTCGCCTATTCGGTAGAAAAATCAACTATTCGGTAGAAAATTGAACTTTTTTGTAAATAATTAGTTTTGTGCTGAAAATGGTTTCTTTTTAATGTAACTATTTCTTTTTTTGGTTTAAAATTTAATTTTTTAGTTTAAAGAATCAACTATTTGATTAAAAATTTATACAATTAGTTTAAAATTCGCCTTCTTTATTGAAAATTAATCTTATTTGTTAAAAATTCAAGTATTTTTTTTTAGAAAATTCCTCTCTTGGTGTTGAAAACTAATTTTTTGTAATAAAAATTTATCTATTGCATTTTTTGTTTAAAAAAAGTTATTTTTTAGTTTAAAAGTTCAACCACTTGGATTCAAAATTATGTAAATTTTTGTCAATGTGTCCTTTTCATTAAAAAACTAATTTTCTTGGTTTTTAAGAATTTTTTAACAATTTTGTAACAATTTAACAATTTTAACAATTCGGTTGACATTTTTTTCATTCAAAATTATCTCTTTATTATTGAGGATTTCAGTTTTTTCTTTAAAATTAGTGTTTTTTTCTTAAATTTATGTGTTTTTTAAATTATAAACTAAAATTATTTATTGTTGAAATGTTAACTATTATATATCTGGTTGAAAAATTCATCTTTTTAAGATGAAACTTTAACTCCTTATCAGAAATTTGAACTACTTTCTTGTAAAGGTATTATTTTGATTGTAGATTCACACTTTTAGGAAAAAATTCATCTTTTTGGATTGAAAATTTAAGTATCTTGTATAGAAAATTCGTGTATTCGTGTTGAACATTCAACAATATTATAGAAAAGTAAATTAAAATATTTGGTTGAAAATTCATCTTTTTCTGATTTAATTCAACTGATTTTTTTTATTAATTAAAATATTAATCTTTCCTTGTAAAATTCAGGCTAAAAGAAAGAATTTTGAATTTTTACCTGTCTTCAAAAAAAAAATCGAGAAAATGTCCTGTTGGTCTTAAGAATTTAGTTTTAGAATTTTTTTCTTCTGAATTTGCCATGAAAATAAGAAAGCAGAAATTGTTATGTAGAAATTAGAAAAATCTACATCAGTGTGATAAATTCAATTCCGAAAGTTCCACTGTAAATTTGAGGAAAAAATATGAAAATTTTGAATTTTTATTTAACCCAAAATTTTCTAAAAAATAAACATCATTTTAATTTGTTCATGAAAATTATTTAATTTTAAATTCTCCAAGCAGAAGCCAAAAAATGCTTGGCGTAATAATGAAGATGCCAAAACTTTTGAGAGTTTGTAAAAAATCGAAATTCGTTTTTAGGACCACCCAACCATGATTTAAAATATAAAATATGAACCCAACTCTTTGAAATTGGAGGATTTTTAATTGAAATTTTTTTCCATATTAACCTTTCATAAAAATTTAACATACGGTGTTTAGGTCTCAAAACCGGACAACTCTGCTTCAGACTACCCTAGACTGCCTTAATCTTTTCAAATTAAATCATTCGCTCTACTTAATTGGATGCCTCATAAAATCAATAAATTGAAAATCGTGCACCACGAAAAGAATCATTATTTTCTTTGCCTCCGAGAATTTCGTCAGTCGATCGACGGTATCCAGGAGATGGAATCCTCGATAATTCCAAATGGGATAATCCAGTAGACTCTGGCTCGAACTAAATTCATCCTCGAAGTCTTTTGAGACTTTTCCATCGACCTCGACTTGGACGTCCTGGACTCATGAAGTTATGTCCTATGGATCATCCGTAAACTACGTTACCAATTTTGTCCTTTTTTACCACCCCCATACACTCACCCCCAAAATTAAAGTACACCAAAACCTCGATTTCGTAACCCCCGGATTTGTAATTCCTAGAATGGCTGGCCCATGCACTTTTTTAGAAGGCAGGGCGAGAAACGGTTGCGACACTCGCCTCGGAAGGCCCGCAGTGCGCGATTACTCAGTCGACTATATTGCGCAATATCATGCATTTCTATTGGAAATTGTTCGGGCGACCCTGTCTGTTTACGTTTTGATTCGTCCGATTAGTAGCAAGGCTATTTGCAGGCAATTCACGACACTGTTACTCAGTAGTGGTTCTGAAGTACCCAAAATTCTCTCAAAACCCGGTAAATAGGGTAATTTTTTACATGAATAGGGTAATAATAGCAGGGCGCCTTTTTTGCATGAAACTAATGCAAATAGGGTGCGTTTACATATTAATTATAATTATTTTTGCACTTTTTCACTCCCCCCCCCCCCAACCAATTCATGTAACAGACCGTAAAAATTCTTTGTACTCTCCTATGTAACGTTTTTGGTATTATCTTCAAAATATAATAGATGTTTTCTAAATAAAAAAAGGGTTTATAAGATAAAATATTGTCTAGAAATAAATAAAAAAATATTTTGCTGTAACACTGAATGCTTTTTGAATATTTTTTTATCCATACTAATATCGAAATTTCTTAATCTTAGTACTAATTAAAATTCACCAACTTCAAACTTTTTCTCAATAGCACAAACAATACGAAATTAGACTAATAATAATGCAATATAAAAATTTTAAATGACTATTTATTTGTTAACATTTATGAACACTTAAATTTGGATTGAAATTAAATATTAGAATCAGGAATAAGGAAATAAGTATTGCCAGTTTGTCTTTAAATTTTTATAAATAAATTTATATATATAGTTGACACATTTTCGTAAACGTTACCAAGTTATTAAATATTTCTAATCTATTTAAAATTTCTTTAATTCCTAAAAACAGATTTAACTGACTTGAATTGCTCTTGGAATTTATAAAAATATTCAAAATGTAAAAAAATTAATTATTATCTCGAATTCTTTCGAAATTCGTTTTGCTTGTTTTGTTGTAAAAAATCACCTGTTCCATTTTTGGTTGAAAACTGATATTTTTTGGTTTAAAATGTTATTATTTGGTTGAAAATGTATGTTTGTAGTTGAAAATTTAACTATTCGTTTGAGAATTCACATACTTTATTGAAAAATCACATTCTTTGGTAGAAAATTAATCTTCTTCTTTGAAAATCATTCTTTTGTTGGGGAATTTATATTTTTGGTAGAAAATTCAAGTATCCCAATTTCACGATTTCAGATGAAATTTCATCTTTTTGATTAAAAATTAATCTTTTCCAGTTGAAGATTCTTCATTCTAGCGATAAATTCAACTACTTTGTTAAAAATGCATCTGTCTTCTTGAAAATGAAATTTTTTCTTTAAACTTATACAACTTTTGACCTAATTGATATATGTTCGTTAAAAATTAACAAACTGGCCGAGGTTTTTCGGAAAATACTAAAAGTCTATTTTCTCAAAAAACTCACACTTATACTTTTTTCCAATTTTTTGTTGAATTTGTACTATCGTGAGGAAAATACCTTGCGAGTTTTATGCAGGCTAAATAACTATTCTGGGCAGGAGAATTTTTTTCCATAAAATCGAATTCTGGAATTTTTCTTGCAAACAACAATAGATACGAAAAAAATGTTAACAAAATATTTTGCACAGTTAAGAGAATTCTACAAAAAGTGCTTTTACTAATTTATTATACTTTGCACTATTCCCGAGAAGAATACAAAAATTCAATTTTCATAAGCAAAAAAATTCTCTTCACTTTTGTCTCATGGAAATACCCACCATTTTTGTTCAATATTTGAGAAAAATATATGTTTGTATAAGGAAAACTTCCTGTGAGTTTTACGTAGGCTAAAATACTTTTATCGTTACAAAATAATTTTTTATAAAATCGAATTTTCAATCTTTTTTGCTGAAACAATTTAAGTAACAAAAATAATGCCAAGACAAGAAATTGTTTGAATAAAAAGTTTTTTAATCAATATATTTAAATATGTTTCACATTTACCCAGACATTTTTCAATATTTTCAAGAAACTTCGTTTGAATCTCAGTTTAAAAAATAAATAATACCTGGTTTGGTTAAAAATTTAACCATTGCACTTAAAGATTCGTCATTTTAGTTAAAAATTAGTCATTCGAGTTGAAATTTTTTTTCTTGGTGAAAAAATCGAACTGTTCCATTTTTGGGTGAAACCTGATATTTTTAGTTGAAAATTTAAATATCTGGTAGAGAATTCATCTAAATTGTTGAAAAATCGTTTTAATTTAGGGAGGAAATTCTTCTTTTTTGAAAATTAATGTTTTAGTTTGTAAATTAATCTTATTGTTTTGAAAATTCGTATTTCTGTTGTGAATTCAAGTAATTCAGTTAAATATTCATCATTTTAGTTAAAAATTCACCACTTTAGTTTATTTTTTTTTGTGTGTCGAAAATTAATTAGAAAAATTTCCACCAACAAAATTAATTTTACACACAAAAAGATGAATTTAAAAATAATAAGAATTTCCTACCAAAGTAAAACGTTTTGTCAGTAAAGTAGATGAATTCTCTATTAAATATTTGGATTTTCAACTTAAAAATATAAATTATTAAACAAATAATTGAATTTAAAAAAAGATATTTTTAACCAAAACTGAAACAGTTTAATTTTTAACAAAAAAAGAAAAAAATGAAATTTCAACTCAATGATGAATCTTTAACTGGAATAGTTAAATTGTATCTAAAAAGATCAATTTAAAAAAAAGATGAATTTTCAATGAAATACATTAATTTTCAACCAAAAATTAAATAGTTCAATTTTTTAATTATCCCCCCTCCCTTCGCTTGTTTTATGTCACGAAATTAGGGTTTCTACTCAAATCCTGCACGAAAATGACATGAAATGAATTTTTATAATAATTATAACAAATTTTTACTTCATCTTGTCACGACATTACGTTTTGTGTTAGTTGGGGGGGGGGGCAGAAAAATGCCACAAGAAGCAAGGTTAAATAAAAAATGAAATAAAATAGCGTCACGTAATATTGAAACGCTCCCTAAAGTAGTTTACGGACAACCCCTGAATGCCAGAAGTCCATCATTGAAATATCGAATAGGGTGTAGGTATCGAATGAGGTGAAAACGTCGATGAAACTCAAAGCTTTGTCGCTATATAAGTAGGTACCTGACGCGTCGTCAGTCAAGTGAGCAGCGGGGATTGGTGAAGGAAGCAACCCTCCGATTGATAGGGGTAGAGGGGGCGAAAAGAGGGTAGGTTAAAGGTAGGTAGAAAGGTGGGTAGTATGTGCGCAACCCTACACGAAGACCAGGTGAGTGGGGCAGACCACCCCCGGCAAACGCGAAAACCACTTGTCTACGGTTCCTCCCGGTCAACGCGCGTTTACAGCGCGTCGCTTCGCGACCTGTCGCCACACCTTCGCCCGGCCCGGGCCGGCTCTTCGCGCTCGTATCAAAAAAAGATAATAATGTCGATTTCGGAAAGCGCTTCCGGTTCTCTGCATTACGGAAACGAGACCACGAGTAAACAGTAAGAACTTTCCGTTCTGGGTTCACTTTCTTTTATCAAGACTGGTTTTCCAGTATAGATAAACGCTCGACGAGAATGGCCGGTTTTTCGCGACAAGAAAATGCAATTTTTTTTATCAAGTAGTGTTAAAGCTTGAAAAAAGACGCAAGATAAAGGCGACATTTAAAGTTGTGCGAGAGTTTGAACGAAACCTGTAGGTCTGATATACGATGAAGGGCAACAGGTATAGGAGTGGAAAGAGTGAGACTATAAGAAATTTGAATCAATATATTGAAATCCGATATTTGAAGAAATTGTTTCATCTTGAGTTATAATTCAGTGTGTTTTTTAATTCAAAAAGAAGTCTTTATTAAGGGGATATTCAAAAACCACGTCACGATTATATTTTTTTCAAAATTTATCTCTTTTGATTGGGAATTCCACTATTGAAGATATAACTATTTTCTTGAAAATTTATTTTATTTGAAAGTTGAGCCATTTTGTTAAACATTTATTTTTTTGGTAGCAAATTGAAATATTTGATTAAAAATTCATTTTGTTGTTAAAGCTTAATTTTTTACACTAAGAACTAAATGATTTTTATTTTTAGTTGCAAAATGATCGTTTTTAGTTGAGAACTCAACTGCTAAATTTTTTAGTTATAATTCATATTTCTTGATTGAAAATTGAATTACTTTTTTAAACATTCATTTTTTTAGATTTAACTGTTTGTTTGAAAGTTCATTTTAGAGTTCGAAAATAATTTTCTTTACTGAAAACTATTAAACTATTAAAAAACTATTATAAAACTATTAAACTTTTCATCTTTTTAGCCGAGAATGCAAATACTTGTTTAAAACGTGAACTACTTTGTTAAAAAATAATTTGATTAGTTTAGGATTTAAATATTTTGATGACAGTTATTTTAATTTAGTTATAGAATTATACAAGTTAAACAATTTCCAACTAAAAACGATAAATTTTTAAGCAAAAATATAATAATTAAGTTTTCAGTATAATAATGAATTTTCAACCAACAAAAAAGTTGGTGTAATATTCAATTTTATACTGAATATTTAATTATTTTATTTTTTTTTAAATATTAAAGGTTTTTTAGTTGAAAATTGTTCGGTTTTGGTTAAAAATTGATCGTCTTTAGTTTATAATGCAACTCACAAATTTTCCATTGAGAATTCATCTTCTTTGATTCAAAATTCAATAACTTGTTTGAGAGTTTAACTATTTTCCTAAACATTCATTTTGTTTTTTTGAAAATTTAATTGTTTTGTTGAAAAAACTTTTTTTTATTTAGTCAGAAAATTTTTTTGACTAAAAATTTAATTAAGCCATTTTGGTCTTAAGATTTATAATTTTTAGTTTAAATTCGACTATGAAACTCATTAAAAGTTAATTAAATTAAAGATAAACTACTTAGTTAAAAAAGCATTTTATTTTTTGCTGATTTAACTGTTTTCTTTAAAAATTTGTTTTGTTTTTTCAGTTGAAAATGAATTTTTTATCCTGAAAATTCAAATATTTCCATTTTTATTTTAATATTGTTCATTTTTATACGAAATTTAATCTATTGAATTTTTTATTGGGAATTCATATTTTTAAATGAAATTTCAACTACTTGATTAAAAGCTTAATTATTTTATTAAACATCCCTTCTATTTATTGAAAGTTGACCTCGTTTGATGAAAATTAATCTTTTTCTATTGAAAATTTACCCAGGCGGAAATATTATATATAGTTTATATATAGTGTGAAGTTTTATATATAATACTTCACACTATATATAAACTATATATAATATTTTCGCCTGGGTTAACAATACAATTTTACATTGAAAATCAACCTTTTTTGTAGAAAACTCAACTGCTTGATTGAAAGTTGAACTACTTTGTTAAACTTTCATTTTATTATATTTTATAATATTTATATTAGTAAAAAATTAATTTTCTTTACTCAAAAATTAACTAATCCATTTTCGGCTAAATATTAATAGGTTTTAGTTGAAAATTCATCTATTAAATTGTATTGCTTTGCAATACAATAGGATTGCTTTAGGATTGAAATATTTTGCTAAAGATTCGTTTTTTTCAGTTGAAAATTAAGTTTCTTGACTAAAAATTAAGATAATTAATTTTTAACTGTAGATAATAGTTTTTAGTTGCAAATACAGCTAATAAATTTTTCATTAAACATTTATTTTATTGGTTACAGATTCACGTACTTTGTTGAAAATTCGTTATTTTTTAAAATTAGTTTTTTAAACTAAAAATTAAACTATTTCAGTTTTGGTTAAAAATCGATCGTTTTTAGTTGAAAATTGAATAATTTGTGTGAAAATTAAGTTTCTGGTTGAAAATGAATATTTTTATGGAAAATTCATCTTTTTGCATGAAAATTCAACAATTTGGTGGATGTTTTTTCTCTTTCTTTAATGAAAAATTGTGTTTGTTTAAAAATTCATCTCGTTTGGTTGAAATATTATATTTTTTGTTCAAAGTGGAACTGTTTCGTCAAAAATCTATCTACTTTGAATAAGAGTTCAACTATTTTGTTATAAATTATATTTTTTTAATTATATATTTCTTCTTTCCAGATTTACAAGTCGACTGTATTTCAAAACATTTGACTTTTAAAAAAATGACATAATAGCCTGACGTAGTTTTTGAACGATTCCTAAAGGAGATTTATTAGGCCAATTTTTGCTAGAATTTGAACACTTATCCATTTTATTGTAAAAATATTTTTTGACATGGGTCATAAATTTAATTTTTGATTACTTGAGTTTAAGACATTTTTGAATTTTTTAAATTAAATTTGATTGTTTAAATTTTTTTCTAATTTCGGAAAATGCTAATAATTCTAGGCCCTGTTGATTATTAATTATTATAAAATATCGTATTCAATACAATGAAACAATAATAATATGACATAACTTTTAAATCTACATTTTCCTGCTTTCTCGCCTGAAAAAAATATATGAATGTCTAATTATGTACCGCTGAGAGCTTTAAAAGCTTTTTCGCCAAAGTGAACTTTACATAGAATTTGTGTTCGCTTTTAGAAAAGGACAAGATTTTGCATAATTTCCATACTTCCTTCTCTACTTTTAAATAAAAATAATTTGTATAGAATCATTGAGACGGGTAGAATTCTAGTATATTTTTTATTTAGTAAAAGTTATGCTAAAAGTATAAAATTTACAAAAACCTATCGATTTCTTTCATGGTCACTTCGAAAAGTTCATACGGAGAAAAAAAAATATAACACTTTGAGCATGTATTGAACGTTTTATTTACGATCTGCTACGGAATTATGCATAACAAGTAACCTCGCGTGCTCAAATATAGAATTCCTCCTTATTCGGTGTCATAGATCAAGGTATTCCCTGATAAGTGATAACATATTGTAATATTTACTTAGTTGTGCTTCAACTTAAAAAAATTAAAAAGAGCAACAAACATATATTATACTCTCATACATATAACAGTAACTTCATTTTAATCGCAAAAAGCAAATAGATTTGATAAAGTAAAAAAAACATATCTTAAGTGGAAAAAGACACTATAGTCAGACATCGGTTAAGAATGAAAATCCGAAAGGGGCCGTCATGAATTGCGTTTTCAGTGAGTAGGAGAGGGGGTTAACATATTTTTTTATAGTATATAATATTGGGGGGTTGACAAAAATTATTTCTTAAGTGAGATATTTTCACGCGCATTAATCACTGAATAACAAAAGACGAACAATTTGGTAGTAAATTCGAATATTTAATCGTAAGATGAACTACTTTGTTAAAAATTAATTTCTTCGGTCGGAAATTTAGCTACTTGTTTGAAAATTTTTTTTGTCTTGTTTTTGGCCGAAAACTTAACTATTCAATTTTTCCAGAAAATTTATCTTTTTTAGTTGAAATTTCAACTATTTTTTGGAAATGTATGTATATTCTTTAAACTTCGTTTTGTTTGTAGAAATTTAATCTACATGGATAAAAGTTTTAACTGGTTAACAGATTATAGATTTTGTTTAGCATTTTTTGTTATTGTTGTAGAAAATCAATTTTTACAATATTAACTATTCCATTTTTTTGTATGCAGTAGACCCTGTTCAGTTGAAAATTCAATTATTTGCATAAAATTTTTTTTAAGAAGGTGAATTCTCTTAGTTCAAAATTCAACTAAATATTTGGATCATTATTTATATACTTTGTTGAAAATTCATATTTTTTAATTGAAATTTAATCTTCTTGGTTGAAAATGCAACGGTTTATTTTTGGTTGTACATTCATTTTTTTAAGTGGAAATTTAAATACTTCATTTTTGGTAGAAAATTTTCTTTTTAGTTGAAACTTCAACTATTCGGTTAGAAATTCATGTATTTTGTTGAAAATTCGTCTTTATGGTTGTATACAATCGTTTTTTGTATTAAAAATTCAACTGTTTGGTTAAAAATTTAACTTTTTTGATTTACAATAAAAATAT
>JAWWLR010000127.1:46169785-46190834 GCA_035041075.1 Acraspis erinacei
TTCAACTGTTTGGTTAAAAATTTAACTTTTTTGATTTACAATAAAAATATTTTTTAGTTTCAATATTAACTTTATATTTTTTTGTATAAAATAATTTTTTCACGTTAAAAATGTACCTGCTTTGGTGAAAATTTGTTTTTCATGTCCAAAAATAATTTTTTAGCAGTTAGTTTGAAAGTTTGGTTAAAAATTCAACTGTTTGGTTTAAAATGAACTTTTTTGTTCAAAATTCAAGTATCTTGTAGAAAAATCATCCTGTTGGCTCGAAAATTCAATAATTTAATTGAAAATTGAACTATTTTGAATTTACTATTTGATTCAAAATTGATGTAATTTTTTTGAAAATTTTTTTTTTTATAGAAAATTAATTTTTGTTGTTGAAAATACAACTATTTGGTTCAAAGTTGATGTAGTTTATTGAGCATTCATCGTTTTGTTAGAAAATTAAATTTGGCAGAACATTTGCTTTTTTTGCTAAAACTTAATTTTGAAGCGAAAATTCAATTATAAATTTTTTGTTGAAAATTGATCTTTTTGATTCTACTTCAAGTTTTTGGTTGAAAATTTATTTAAATGATCAAAAATTCGTTCTTCTTAGGAAAAAATTAGTCTTCTTGATTGAAATTTTTTTCAGTGAACGAGGTTGGAATACTCAACATTTTATTAAAAAATTCAACAATTTACGATAAAATGAAAATTCAATAGTTTTGTAGAAAATTCACTTTTTTGTGCCAAAAATGAATTTTTGTAAGAAAAATGTAAATATTGCATTTTTCTTAAAGATTGATCTTTTTCAGTTAAGAAATTCAACTATTTGGTTAAATATTGCTGTAATTTATTAAAAAATTTTCTTTTTTGTACAAAATTAATTTTCTTGGTTAAAAATTCAACTGTTGTGTAAAAAATTACTTTTTTGCAGAAAATTAATTTTCCGTAATAAATTTTAACTATTGCAGTTTTGGTTAAAAATAAAAAAAGGGTGTAAGAGGTTCCAAATTTCAGAAGATAAGTTTACGTAATTTATTCTCGACCCCAAAACTACTCTTAACTCAAAATGATTAAAGATTGAAGAGCCAAAATAAATAAAGATTTTCATAAAGAAGCAACAGAAAATAATGACGAGCAAGATTTACATAAAATGAGAATCTAAAAACGTATTCTGTGTATCGAACTTTTCGAAGCAGCTGTTATCGGGCTATAAAATGAAATCACGGTGCAATCTAGATCCAATAGCAATCACCTTCGTAAATGAAAATAACAGTTTTTGCTCGAATTTGATTTAAATTTCCTTGCAGAATTAATGGCGAAAAAGCGATGTCACAAAAAATCAATAAAGTGAGAGTGCGTGGGATCAGATCAATATAAATTTGCAATCTGTGACCATTGTTATTATTTATTATTATTAATGGACAACTTGAGACTCTTGATGTTTTTCCGCGAAATTTTATCGCTTGAAATAACCTCGTGTCTAGCTGGATAAATCAATTGTGACCAGTTGCATGTGCGGGTATTTATAGATAATATCGTAAATTATTTAACCTTAGTCAGGGTCTGGTACCTTGACTTTGAGAAAGAATAATGAGCAGCTCTGGAGCCATTCCTCTAATCCTAGCGTCGCAGGAGCATTTAGTCGAAGGCAAGTAAAATTGATTTTTTTTTGCTATCGCACGGAAAAAATTTATAGATGAACCAGTGATAAATGAAGGGTGGAAAAAAGTTTCGATCCTCTGGTATTATAAGAAATCTCCTTTATTCAGTTTATTGTTCAAAAAATTTTTAATATGTAGACATTAAACTTTTTTTGATTACCAAGCATCTTCAGTTAGATACTATGTTTTCGGTCGCCAAACAAAACAAACAATTATCATCTGTTCCTAAACAGAAGATTGATAAAAAAAAGTGTTAACAAATTTACACTATTTCGATGTAGGTTTTTTATTATTAAAAATATTATAACATTTTTTAATATATTCGTCATTCTACAAGAATACTTCGATGATCGTGGCACTTCTTGTTCAACAATCAACTAATCTTGATCACTATTTGATCATTTTGACCATCACCATTTTGACTCTAATTATTTGCATCGAGTTTATTGACCGAAAAATACTTTTTAGAGAAATGTGTCACATTGTTAAAAATCAGAACTGAGTTAATATAAGATCTTATAAACAAAATGCAGGGTGGCCATTTTACCGGGAAACTGGTAATTTAATTAAAAATCAGGAAATTTACTTCTGATCGAAAAATAATTCAATTTTTGTATTATCTTAACAATTTTGGTCAGTTTGGAAAAGGGATTTCTGCTTCATCTAGAGTCGCAGGGAATATTCGTGCGTTTATCAGAATTTCATGAATTTCTTTGCATGTTTACTTCTAAAATACAAGCGGAATTAATGGAACTCAAGAAATTCCTGGAATTCACAGAATTCACGAATTCATGAAATTCACAGATTTCGTAGAATTCATGGAATTCAAGGAACTCACGAAATTCATCAAATTAACAGAAGTCACGGAATTCGAGGCATTCTAGAAACTGACGAAATTGATGGAATTAACTCATTTCATGGAATTCAAGGACCTTGAGGTATTCACGAAAATCAAGGAATTTCCCAAATTTATGAAATTAAAGGAATTCGCAAAATTTATAGCATTCATAAAATTCACAAAATTAATGGAATTCAAGGAATTGCGGGAATTTGCGAAATTCGAGGAATTCAGAGAATTCACGGAATTTTTGGAATTCAGTGTACTCACTGAAATCACAGAATTCACTGAAATTACGAAATTTCAGAATTCAAGAAATTCAAGGAATTCTTGGAATTCAAGGAATTAGCAGAATTAATAGAATTAGGGATTCCTCGGAATTCGTGAAATTCAAGGAATTTACGAAATTCATACTATTTATCGAATTTGTGAAATTCACGGGATTCGTAAAATTCAAGGGACTCATGAAATGCAAAGAACAAAGGAATTCTCAGAAGTCATGGAAATTAAGAAACTTACGGAAATTAGGGAATTTTCAGAACGAATAGAATTCAAGGAGTTAACGTAATTCACGTAACTCAAGGAATTTACGGAATTCATGGAATCGAAGAAACTTAAGGAATTCAAGGAATTTGTGGAAAGGAAGGAATTCGTGGGAGTCTATGAATTCCATACATTCCATGAATTCCTTGATTTTGTAGAATTTCATTAAGTCATTGCATTATATGAATTCCTTGAATTTCGTGAATACCATGCATTCCACGATTTTCTTGAATTTCGCGAATTATGTAAATTACGTGAATTGATTGAATTACGTGAATTCCATGTATTCCATAGAGTCCGTAGAATCCATGAATTCCGTGATTTCCACGAATTCCGTGTATTTCATGAATTCCGCGATTTCCATTATTTCACCGTTAATTTAATTTAATTTCATAAATTCTCGAATTCCATAAACTCCGTGAAGCCCATTAATTCCGTAAATTTCTTGAATATTATGAATTCTTTGAGTTCGGTGAATTCTTTGAGTTCCGTGAATTCTTTGGATTCCGTGAATCCAAACTTATTGAACATTAATTTTTTTAACTTAAAATTTAATTAAATTTCGATGAAAAATTTATCTTTTCTCGTCAAAATAAATTTGTTGTTTTTGAAAATTCAACTATTTTAGTTGAAGATTTTTTTTTTTATTTTTAGAAAATATCTGAAGGTTTTTCTAATTTATTTTTATTTTATTTATTTATTTTAATTTTGTTGTCCTTAATAAAACGTCATTCTAATTGTTACTAATTGCTCTAGACATGTAAAATTGATTTTTTTTTTGCTATCGCACGAAAAAATTTATAGCTGAACCAGTGACAAATGAAAGGTAGAAAAGAAGTGTCGATCCTCTGGTCTGATAAGAAAACTCCTTTATTTAGCTTAATGTTGAAAATTTTTAAATATGTAGACGTTTCACTATTTTAAATTACCAAGCATCTTCAGTACAAAATAAGGTTTAGGACGCCAAAAAACAACAGCTATCATCGATTCCTGAACAGAAGATAAATAAATGGAAAACAATATTAACAAATATACTCTATTTCAATGTACGTTTTTATTATCATTAAGAATTTTATAACATTTTTCAATTTATTGGTCTTGTACGAAGATTACTTTCATAATCGTGGCACTGTTCTTGTTCAACAATCAAATAATTTTAGTTACCATATATGAAAAATAGGTTTTTTTATACGAATTATTAATAAAAGTTTATTTTTCACTCATAAAATGGACTCAAAGTGTCAGCTATTCAGTTTGAAAAGGAAAAAATTAATATTTATATTAACGTCAATTCTTGTTCTCAAAAAGTTTCTATTTTTTGTAGCAAATAATAAAAATAAACTTTTTTTCAAATTAAAAAAAAACTGTTTTGGAGAAGAATCGTCTCCTTTTTTTTTAAATGAATTAAACTGCTCTTGATTAAAATCTTATCGGTGGAAGTTTCTTCTCTTTGGTTACAAATTTTTCTTTTATTCTTTTTTTGATTTATTCTTTGTTAAAAACTGACCTTTTTATTTTAAAATTACATAATTTGTTAAAAATTCGTCCTTTTTGGTTGAATTCAACGATTTTGATGAAAAATACTTTTTTGTTCAAATATCAACTATTTTATTTTACGCTGTTTATTAACGATTTATCTGTTTGGTGTAAAATAAACTATTTTGATAGAAATCATTTTTTTAATTCATTAACTAATAATTTAACTTTTCATTTTCAGGTTAAAAATACGCCTCTTTTAAATTAAAAAATGAATCATTTGGACGAAAATTCATGCATTTTATTGAAAATTCGTCTCTTTTGGTTATAAATTAATCTTTATGCTTAACGATAAAGTTTTTTTATTGAAAAATCATTTTTTGTTCAAATCCCAATGCATATATCTCGTTTTTTCTCCAGTCTTTTTTGCCAAGGTATTTTTCGTTACCACACCCTGTTTACATTATCGCTGGCAAAAGGCTTGAAGTTTGACTTTA
This sequence comes from Acraspis erinacei, assembly GCA_035041075.1. Lineage (NCBI taxonomy): Eukaryota > Metazoa > Arthropoda > Insecta > Hymenoptera > Cynipidae > Acraspis > Acraspis erinacei. The sequence continues at coordinate 46,174,789 of JAWWLR010000127.1, forward strand.
GTTCCATCCAGGTGGGTTAGTTGTTATATACACACACAAACACACACACACACACACACACACACACATGCAGGGTGACTCATTTTAATCTATAGATTCAAATATCTTCTAAACTACCCGATATACCTTGAGATATATTTTCAAGGTCATTTCAAGGTTAAGAAGATTTTTTTTAAATGGAACCTCCTATTTTTTACTGCGGATTTGATTAGAGTGGAAAAGTGGAAAAGTTTTTTAAAAAGTGTATAAAATGTAAAAGTGTGAACTACATTGACCACCTACTCAGCCGCGACCTTCAGGTCAATTTTTAAGGTAATTTAAAGGTCAAGACGATTTTGAAAAATATTAATCCTTATTTTAGACTGCGGAATCGTAAAGAACAAAATTGTGCCTGATAATCCATATTTTACCACCTTTTATTTTGACCTGTAGAAGGTCGTATCAAGGTCAATTATTTAAAAGGCACTTAGGAGCTTTTTTTAATTTACTGGTTTTTTTTAGCAATCTCAACGTTGAAGGTGCTTTTAACAAGCTTGAGATAAATTGCACAAATTTCGAAGACCTTGACTAACTTAACCTTTAAGTGTATTTTCAAGGCTTCTAAAGGTATTGTTCATTTTTTAATATGAAAAAGTTTTAAAAAATAGGGTAATAGTGGAGAAGTACATTCTTTTAGAAAAAAGTAATGTAAATATGAGCAAAAAAGATTAATTTTTTTATCAAAAAGAGGAATTTTCAACAAAATGCATCAATTTTCTACTAAGTAGTTGAATATTTAACTCATAAATTATAACTTTCTAACAAAAACAGAAAAATAAATATATAAAAAAAATTAAGGCCAAAGAAATTAATCTTAAAAGAATATGATTTTTTAACAAATAGGTTCAACTTTCTACCCAGTAGTTAGATTTTCTACTAAAAAAAAGATTAATTTCTAACCAGTATTAAAATTTTTTAATAAAAAAATGAATTGTCAACCAAAGAAGATTAATTTTCGTCCAAGAAAGGCATTTTTTTTAAATACATACATTTTCAATTAGAAAAGATCGATTTTCAAAGAAACATTCAATAGTTATTTGTTAGTTAAAAAACTAAATTCTCTACAAAAAAACAACTAATTTCTTAAAAAATAGATTAACCAAAATTGATTTTTTAACATAGAAGATTAGTTTTCTAAGAATAGAGAAATTCAATATTTAACTATGAATGTGAATCTCCAAAAAGTATTATTTTTTAGCAAACTAGTTCAACTTGCAACCAAGCATTTAAATTTTCAACTAAAAAAGATTAATTTTTAATAAAATATTTCAATTTTCGTCGTAACTTAAAGTCAAAAGAACGCATTATCTACGTAACGGTTGGCTTTTCAACCAAAAATATAGAATAAAAAAAAGAGTTTAATTTTTCAATCGAATAGTTTAATTTTCTACCAAATTGTTGAATCCTCAACCAAACCAGAAAATTTAGACCCAAACAGTCCCGTTTTTTCCGAAAAGAATGAATTTTTGACCAGACAGGTTAATTGTCCACCAAAACAATGGATCTTCAATTAAATAATTACGTTTTAAAGATTATGAATCTTAAACTAAAATGAATTTTCAACAACAGAGATATGTGGCTTAAAAATAACCAAAAATATTAATTTTCCAGTAAAAAGATTACTGTTCTATCAAAAAACACATCTTTTCAACTAAATAATTAAATTTTCAAACCAAATAATTCATTTTCCACATAATTGTTGAATTTCGAAGCTAAAATGGTCAATTATCTAGAAAATGGTTGAATTTTTAACCCAAAAATATACTTTTTTAACAAAAAAGTTCATTTTCTGCCAAAAGGGTTTATTTTCATTACGATCGTTTAATTTTTAACATGAAAGTTAATTTTCAAATGAATTGTTAATATCTTTACCAAATTGTTGAATTCTCAACTAAACCAGATTAATTAAAACCCAAACAGTTGCTTTTTATTCGGAAAGGGTAAATTCTTAATCATGAAGATTATTTTTCGACCAAAAACTCATTTTCAAAAAAATACATGAATTTTTTACTCGAGAAAATCAATTTTCAAGAAAAAAGGATCAATTTTCAAGACAAAATATCAATTTTAACCAAGAATTTAAATAGTTACATTGTTAGTTAAAAAACATATAAAGTTTCAACGAAAGAGTTCAAATTTTAATCAAGCAGTTGAATTTTCAACTAAAAAAACTGAATTTATAACCAAATAGATAAATTTTCAACCAAAAAGATCAATTTTCCATCTAGAAGATTATTGTTCTATAAAGAAAAAAAAAGAATTTTCAACAAATCACATTAATTTTCAACAAAATTGTTTGAAGTTCAAAGCCAAAAAGATGAATTTCCTAGGAAAAGATGGAATTTTCAACGACAAAATATGTTGTTGTTTTTTAACAGTAAAATTTTTCAACCAAAAAGTTAAATTTTCATGAAAATAATGTAAATAAAAAAAATATATCAAGCAAATAGTTTTATTTTCTACAAAAATTTTTTATTATCAACCTAACGAGATTAGTTTGGAAACAAAAAATTTACATTTTTAATAAAAAAGGATGAATTTTCAACCATGAAAATTAATTTTGGATAAAGAAAGACCAGTAATTATTAACAGAATACATTAATTTTCAAGTAAAAAAATTCAATTTTCAAAAAAAAAAAATGCAATAGTTGTATTTTTAGTTAAAAAATAATCATTCTTAAGCAGAAAAAAGAACAATTTAAAAAAAAATAGTTCATTTTTCAACAGAAGCGAGGAATTTCGAACTAATAGAATGAATCTTTAAAAAATGAAGTTTCAACAAGCTTGTTTAATAAAAAAAAATTATTTTTTGACTGGGAAGATTATTTTTCTAAAAGGGGAATAGTTAAATTTTTAACCATGAAGGTGAATCTTAATATATACATAAATTTTTAACCAAATTTTTGAATTTTAAATCCAAGAAGATGAATTACCTAAAAAACGGTTCAATTATTAACCAAAAATATATGTTTTTTGACAAAGAAGTTTGTGTTTTACAAAAAGGTTGAATTTTCATAAAAATTATTTTATTTTTATCAAAAAAGTTAATTTTCAGTTGTATAGTTTAATTTGCTACCAAATTTTTGACTCTTCAACCAAGAAGATTAAAAAAAGAATTATTAACAAAATACATCAATTGTTCAATTTTTAGGTAGAAAAGATTAATTTTTCAATAAAAATTTCAATTTTGAACCAAAAATGGAAAGGCTGTATCGTTAGTTAAAATAATATTCTCAACCAGAAGGAAAGCAATTTTCAAGAAAGTAGTTACATTGTTAACAAAAGGGGCGAGTGTCCAACTAAAATGATAACATAACGTATAGAACTTAGATAACATTTAGTACGTTTCCTCATTTGTTCCTGCTTCTTTTTTGATTAAAGTCATCTTCTTCTGGAAAAAATCCATGTTTTGTTTGAAGATTCATCTCTTTGTTTGAGAATAAAATTATTTACGAAAAATTATGAAAATTCTTTTTTTTAATTCATTATTTTATTTTTACATTCAGCTCATTAATTAAAAATTTAACTATTTTGTAAAAATGTTGTTTCTTTGCTTGATAATTAATTTTCGTCAAATAATTAAACTAAACTGTTAACTTTATCAATTATTCTACGTTTAGTTGAAAATTGATATTTTTAATTTAAAATTGATCTTTTCGAGTTTATAAAATCATTTTTTTGTCGAAATTCTTTAAAGTTTAAAAATTGAACTTTTGATGGCCTATGTGATACCTGATGAGAATGCGTTTGTTAAAGCCGAAGGGGCTTTAACAAAAGAGAATTCACAATCGCCAAGTTACAATTGTTGATGCTTTGACCTTTAATTTTTAATGATCTGTGTACAAATCTGGGGGAAATAGTAAGTCCGAGCGCGTAGCTGTGTATGGTTCTGAAAATGAATCAAAGTTTCAAGAATTTAGACTACGTATGGTTTTTTTTGTTCTTCCAGACTCTAATCGCGTCTTTGATTAAGATTTACGGAAAGATCGATGATTCATGGATGAGCCTCGCCTACTTGTCAGGGGTTTCCCATTAATATCTGCTCGAATATCTGTGAGGAATTTGATGTTTCGTAGCTCCAAAATGTAATCAGTATTCATATAGGAAGTTCCGAAACTTTCATTAGCTAAGATAACAGATTAAAACATTTAACTAAGGCTAATTGTACTTTGATGTTCAATATCATCATGTGGCATGAGCATGCAAGATTACATTTAATCTTGTATATTACATTCAATTTTTAATGATAAGCTGCTAAGCAAGTTTTGATAAATTGACAATTTTATTTTTGGTTTTTGAAAAAATGAGATTTTTTGCTTTTGAACAGATGCGATTTTTTCTTTGTGAAAAGATGCGATTTTTTGTTATTGAATAGATGCCATTTTTTTTAAAAGATGCCATTTTTTTGGTTTTGAAAAGATGCATTTTTTTATTTAAAAAAAAGCTGCAATTTTTTGTTTTTGAAGAAGTTCGATTTTTTTAATATGCGGTTTTTTTATTGAAAAAATACGATTTTTTTTTTTTTTGAAAATACGAAATTTTCTGTTTTTGAGCAGATGCGAGTTATTGTTCTTTAAAAAATCTGATGGGACTTTTTTTGTAAAAAAATCAGTTTGACTGTTTTTTTAAATATGCGAATTCTTGTCTTTGAAAGGATGCGGTTCTTTGTTTTTGAAATTATGCCATTTTTGTGTTTTCAAAGACGAAATTTTTGGTTTTTGAAAAGATGCGATTTTTTTGTTTTTGAAGAGATGCGGATTTTTTTGTTGAAAAGATGCGATTTGTTGAAAAAATGCGACTCATGAATTTTTTTAGTTTTTTCAGAAGATTACTATACTTACTTTCATTTTAATAACAATAAGACCATTTAAATGGGATTTCCAAACTAGAAAAAATTTGATCCATTTTAATCTTGAATCGTTAAAATTTCGCAGAGTTAAGTTTAAACATTTAAATTCGAATTGTTCCATAAAAAAATCTTATTTATATGTGATCTTGTTTAATTTGGCTAGTTTTGCACTTTTAACATTTCTATTAAGTTTGAAAAGAAAAAATATTAGTTTTTAATTTTGGTTGAATTGGAAGAAGGATAATTTTTCTATTTTTAACATTCTAATTGATTTTGGAAGGGAGGATATTTTGGTTTTTCATTTTTTTAATTGGAAAAGCGTTTTTCTGGTTTTTATTATTCTTACTGAGTTGGAAGGGATGCAATTTTTTTGTGAATTTGAAAAGACCATTTTTTCCTGTTAGCATTTTTATTGAGTTGTGGGGGTGAATTTTTATTTTTGTTTCTTTTTCCAGAAATGGTGGAGACTAATTTTTTCATCATATTTTTCTTAGTTGTTGGAGGAACATTTTTAGTTCTTAAGATTTTTATCGAATTGGAAGGCTGCAAATTTTGGATTTAATTTTTTTTTAATTGAGAGGGGAACATTTTTTTATCTTTAATATTTCTGTCGAGATGAAAGACAGGAAATTTTTACTGACATTTCTTCCTGAATTGGCAGAGGCCCTTTTTTGTTCTTATCATTTTTTTTAGTTGGAAGGGATCAAGTTTTTCTTTCTGAATTGTAAGTCAAGAGAGGAAATCACTGGGCTGGATTTTTCTATCGAATGACGATATAAATTGATGCAAACGCAAATAGCTCTAAGTAAATGTCTCGGACGAAATTGCGAGCAGTCTCCGGAGGATGCTAATTTTGCTAGCAATTAATGAATACTCGATCGACGACGTCCCTGACTCTCTTACCTTTCCGTCAATCCAGTTCAATCTCTCAGTCTACTCCTCCTTCCACTTTACCTTTAAAGATGCGGGATAAGAAAACAGTATCGATCCAAGTGCCCTTTATTTAATATTATTTTTTTCATATTTTTTATTTTGAAATTTTTCTGCCTCAGGAACACTGAAAAGGAGTATATAAGAACATGAGTCGGAATATTTCTTTATTTGATAAAATATTCAACATTATTCTGTAGAAAAAATCTTCGCGTAGCAGGGAATCGAACGCTGGTCGGTCACTCCGACCCCTAAACTACACACAAGCATCACAGTCCTCAATGAAAATTTTACTGTCTTCTCCCTACTCTAAAAAATTCCCTTTTTCTTATTTTCTCTTCGAATATACTACATTTTAAAATAAAATATTTGAATTACGCGCAAAAATACGAAGCTGGAAATTTGTATGTGGCTTGCAATTAATTGAAATTTACTAAAGAGACTAAACTTAGTTAGCAAATTTAAAGCTAAACTATCAAGGATTCAAATAAAACTTTAATGATAAAATATTTTTCGGCCGAAAAAATATCATTGTGTAATTATTATTGATGGTATTTTTTAAAAGAGAATTTAATTTAATTTAAATTAATATTAAACAAATTCAATTTTAACTGTTGAAAATACAATTAACAATTTTCTTCCATTTTCAAGAGTTGAAAATTGAACAGCCGAAAATTTAATTGTTCAATTTTATTCCATTTTTGAAAATTTAAGTCGTTGCTCAATTTCAAAATTGAGAAATGAAATTTTAAACATTTTCAGCCATTCAAAATTCAATTTTCTCAGATTTTGAAATCAGTAAGAAACTTGAATATTGGCTTATTCATAATTGAAGAAAATTGATCATTGAATATTCCGAATATGAATGTTTAATTGTTGAGAATTTAAGAAAATTGATAATTGTAGAAAATTGAAAAAGAATCATTAATTGTTGAAAATTTGACAAAATTGAATTTTTAACTGTTTTTTAACTGCTTTTATCCAAATTTGTTCTATTATTTAAAATGTTTATTTGATAAATTCCTTTTTCAAAAATTGAATTTTTGACTGTTAATATTTCAATTTAAAATTTTCTTCCACTTTAACTCTTAAAAATTTAAGAAAATTGACAATTGAATTTTGAACAGTCGAAAATACAAATTTCTACTTTTATATAGTTGGAAATTCAATTTTTTTTTAATTTGATAATTAAAAAAAAAAATTGACTGAATCTTCTCCAATTTTCAACATTTTAAAATTCAATCGGCAATTATTAAAGATTGAAGAAACTTGTTAATTAAATATTTAAGAAATGAAAATTCAATGTTCGACAATTGAAGAAAAATTAAAATTGAACAAAGTTAAGTTTTGAATTTTAAACTGATAAAATATGGTGAAATTTTAAAATTTAAGTTTTAAGTGTTAAAGATTTGAGAAAATATAAAATTGCATTTCCAACTCTTTGAAAAGCTCAAGAAAAATAATAGTTGAACTTTTATCTATGGGAATTGATTTAAATCTTATAATTTCCCTAAGAAAAATGTATCAGATGACTATTAATTTGTCAAAAAATGATTGGCCAATGGCGAACCGTTTTCGAAAAGATCCGGTATAAAATGGTTATTAATTAAATTCAAGTTTCAAAAATTGAATTTTCAACTGTTGGAAATTAAATTATGATTTTTCTTAAATATTTAACAGTTTAATTTTTGAAAACTGAAAAATAATTTCTTTAAAATTAAAAAAATTTTAAACTGAATTGTTGAAAATTGATCATTGATTTTTAAACTGTTAAAAATGAAAGAATATTGATAATTTATGTTGTAATAGTGAAAAATTTAATTTTTGAAAATTGATTTAAATTGAAGATTGAAAGTTAATCATTAACTGTTGAAAATTAAAGAAAATTAAAAAAGGAATTTTGAATTGTGGTACACGGAAGAAAATTCAAAATTAAAGAAAAATTCAAAATTAATTTTTCGATAGTAAAATTTTCTTCAATTTTTAACTGTACAATTTAACATGAGAATGTAATCAAGATTGCAATCAGTAAAACAAAAATTTGCACTCTCTTTTTTTTAAACTGGTTTCGATGGAAAAATAAGATTTTGAAAAATTGATAGACATTCAGTAGGGAATTGATGAGAATAAAAAAATCAAAACTGTGCTGATCTCCTTATAAATGTATACAATTTTACAAATAAATTATATAATGACAAAAGTTCTCCTTTTTTGAGTTTCTTCAGTACTGTGATCCCTATACACCGCAACCGGCAAACAAGAGACCTGGGTTCGATTCGCAGCCGAGCGAAGATGATTTTTTTATAAAATATTTTCGTATATGTATAATTATAATATAGGCGATTTTCCAATTGATTTAAATTGATATGTTCCTTGCATTTTTCCATTGTAAATTACATCCTCGCACTCATATCAATAAAAACTGATAACAATTTTTGCATCATTTAGAACTTCAATTTACTCTCATTTCGGAAACCAAAATGGCTAATTGCTCATATATAGAAGAAGAAAAATGTAGATAACAGGCTCACGGAAGAATAATTTTGTATCGGGAAAACAATCGATAAAATCGTTTTTTTTTCGAATTTGAGGAAAAGATAGGCAAATAGGAATGGTTGTTTTCCAGTCAATTAATATCGCATGAATTGATAGACGCTTAATTTTCGTCAAATCGAGCTTGACGTGATATTCAGGGTGAATTACTGTGGTTTCGCGAGGTAACATTATTGTGATATGCATCCGACTGATTAATGAAATTATAAAGCGCGGTAACACTAGCGCCGTTTGCACAAGCGGAACTAATTCCTATTAAGTTAAGACCGGTTTAAAAAAGATAGAAAAAAGTAATTTGTTCTTAAAAAATCGTTAAATTCTTAATAACAACAAAAAATTTACAAACATGAAGAGACAATGGAAAATATTTTTCAATCGATACCATAAATTGTTTAAAAATTAATATCTATTATAATAAAGATTTGAACTTTCTCCTTAAGCAGACAGAAACCATCTAACAGATACATTATTCTTCAAACAATATAAAAAAAAGTTAGAAAACGAATAGACACTAAAAAATATTCTTCAGTCTATACTAATTTTTTTTTAAACTTAAGTTATTTTTCCTGTTTAAAAATGTGTAAAAGACACTATAAGCATCGAAGGAAATTCTAAAATACACAGATAGATATTCAATTTTATAAAAATGTTAATCACAAAATTTTTTAAATTACTAATATAACAAATATAATAAATATATGAATTTTCATCTTAAAAGCCAGAAACCATCTAATAGATATATTTTTCTTTAAACGATAACAAAAAAGTTACAAAATAAAAAATTATCTGCCATCCATGCCGCAAAAAAAAACTTAATAGGATAACGGTGAAAAAACGGATAATGACAGCGAATTTATTTTTTGAATGGGAATTTTACAAATCTTTAGAAGAAAAATCTTTCCAAGTTCAATTTCAACAGGTTTTTAAAATAATTAGTCGAAATATATTTTTCAATCGTGATATGATTCAGTTCGCCATACGTAATTCGAAAATCTTTTATTTTTAACCAATTTTACATTTTTCTTTTTAAGAATACCTTTTTAATTTAAAGAATTTCAAAACCCAGTTCTGAAGACTTAAGCAAGTAAAAAGTTAAAGCGTTTGCAGTTGCAAATTTTTGAAAAAACAAACATTTTTATTTTCTCAACTGTAAATATAATAAATAAAATATTTTTTAAATGCATTGTTACTTTAAGTATTAATAAGTGAGCAATCATTTATTTGACAAAACGATTCTAATTTCGATCAAAATTAAGAATATTCAGATTTTAACGTTGAAAATTAAACTGTTTAAATTCAAAAGTCTTCAGTCATTTAAAAAATGTAAACGACCAATTAAAATCTGATAAGTTATTTTTAACTTAAAAATAACTTCATAATTATATATTCGTTATTAAAGTCTTTCATTAAATTAAAAATATTGTTTCAGTCTAAAATATTCCATGTTTAACACATTCAGTTTTAAATTTTTTAATTAAGACAACAGATAATTATTTAATATTTAGCAGTATTTGATTGTTCATTAGAGACGAGTAAATTGAAAACCAAATATTTAAAAGTAAAAATTTGAAACTGAATTGTTTGAAATAAAAAGACTTGAATCGTTTAAATTTTGAAAAATTTTTATCTCTGAATGTTACAATTTTAATCGTTCTTTAAAAAAAATTATTCGTTTGTAAAATTGTTGAATTTTCGTGTATAAGTAAAAATTGAACACTTATTTTTGTTTAAAAAATTGAGTAATTTAAACAAATATAAAAAAGTTTGGAGAAGAATCCAAATTGATTTAAAACATTTAAAATGGTTTCAAATAATATAAACGAAGTGCTTGGACCGAAAAAAATTCGGCTAATCGTGCAGAAATTAAGGTACAAATAGCCAAGGACTAATTTAATAAAAATGTAGATTTTTGAAGATTTCAAACAAAAAATTAGAAGCTTTTTAAGCAAATTGAATGGCTTTAAAAAAATTCGATTCCTAGGAAAATTGAAAATGATTTTTATTTTGAAAGAACATATAAAAAGATTTTATAAGATTTCCAAAATTGGAAAAAAAGAATATGGAAGATTTTAAGGAAATTTTTTGAAATTAGCAGGATTTCTTAAGATTTTAAAATAAAATTTTGAAGCTTTTCAATTATAAACTATTTAAGATGAAAGTGATTTAACTTCTAATTTAAAAATTGTTCATTTTAAAAATGTATAATTTTTTAATTTTTAATGTTTCTAGCTTAAAATTGCTTAAAATAATGTAGATTTATATTTTTAGAATTGAATCTAAATTTCTGAACACCATTTATTAATTTTCATTGTTCTTGAGCATTTGAATACATTTTTTATTTTTTAAAAACTATTAAACTTCAATTTAAAAAATTTAATATTCAACAGTTTCACTTCAAGTGCTTTAATTTGTAATTTATTTGTTATTACTTCAAATGGTAACATTTCTAGCTTTAGAGTTTGAATTTTTTAATGTTATTGACCTTGTACAATGTTTACGAACTGGGAAAAACCGGAAGATGAGTAGGAATTTTTTTCTTCGATTAAAATGTCCACCCTGTTTTCAATAAATGGAGATTAGATTTTTGAGAACTGAAGAAAATTGATAATTAAAGAACATTTACATTCGAATTTACAATTTTTTAATTTCGGTTAGAACAGAAAATTGAATTATAAATTAAAAAATTTTTAAATGAAAAGACACTGAAAATATTCTTCACTCATGAAAATATTCTTCACTCAATACTTTTATTAAAATTAAATAAATATTTAATATGACAATGTTCTGAACTTTCGCCTTTGAAAGGCATAACCATCTAACAGATTATTTTTAAAAAATTTAGATTATCGTATTTTGAGAGCTAAATAGACTAGTTATGTCAGTGTCTCCTTTAGCTATCTTTAATCTTAAATGAAACATTGCTAATAATTCTCAAATTCTAAAAAAAAATATTTTAAAAATTCTAATAAAAATAAAGACACAGATAGTACTAAAACTATCATTCTGGGACGTGTTTACTTCTTGTCTGCGTTCCTATTGATTTTTTCGACCTTGTACTCACTTCGAAAACACACAAGTTAGTTCGATACTCTCCACTTTTCCTACAATGTCTGATCGACTTTTCTCTTTTTTCAACAGAACTTTAATTAGTAAAAAAGCATTGACACATTTTTAATTGGACTGTGCAAAGTTTATTTTTTTAATTTGTATGTATATCTCAGGCGGAAAATTGTATATAATATTTCATATAATATTGCACTTTCAAGAAAATAGTCAAAATTTCAAACAAAGAACGGAATTTTCAACCAAATGGTCGATTTTTCAAACCAAACATTTAACTTGAAACAAAAACAGTTAATTTACAAATCATTTATGAGAATTTTCAATAAAAAAGTTATTTTTTAAAAAATAGTTTAATTTTAAACAAAAAATCAAATAGCTGAATTTTCAGTTTAAAAAATTGAGATTCAACAAAAACAAATTTGTCACCAGTGATGGATCTTCGGTTAATCACATTAGTTTTCAACTAAGAATTTTAAACATAAGAACTCTAATAATTTAGAAGACTAATGAACTGGAAACAAAAAAATTATTTTGGAACCAAATATCTAAATTCCCGACAAAAAATGAAATCTAAACCATAGTCGACTTTGCAACCAAATAGTTAAACTTTCAGAAAAAGAGACCACATTTGTATCAAATAGTACAATTTTCAATTTGAAAATATAAATTTTGATCGACAAAACTAATTTTCAATCACTGTGTTAAATTTCCGACCCAATAGATTAATTTGATACCAAAACAGAATTTCAAAACAAAAAAAATACATCAATTTTCAAAAGAATACCAACATTTTCATCTGAACAGTAAAAATTTCAACAAAATACTAAATCTTTGGTTCTCAACCAAAATAGGAAGATTTAAATTTCCTTATGAAAAATAGATTTTTACACAAAAGAAGATTTTTTAAAGAAAAAAGTTTCTCAATGAGAAATTTAATAGTGTTATTTTCCTCTAAAAAAAATAAATCTCAACTAGATTTTTCATGAATGATTGAATAGTTCAATATTCAATTAAAAGGATCAGTTTTTTCCTAAAATGGAATATTTAAATTTTCAGTCAAGAATATCAATTTTTAAATAAAAAAATATATTTTCATAAAATAGTTCAATCTTAAATTTAAAACTAATTTCGCAACTGAAAATTAAACTCTTTGTTGAAAATCAAGTATTCTGTTGAAACATCAGCGTCTGCTAAAATGTTTTCTCTTAGTCGTAGAATGTTGTAAATCTTCCAGTAGGGGGAGTCGGAACTAGGTTAATCTAAAGAAACACTTGTAGAAAGAAAAAAATTTATTTCCAGAGCCATAGAGATTTATAGCCAATGAAAGGTTCGCCATTTTTGTTTGTAATCTCTTTGTTTGAAAATCCATCTTTTTTGTTCAAAAATTGTTTTATTTGTTTAAAATTTAATTTTTATAATCAAAATTATACAATTTTGATAGAGTTGTTCTTAAAAATTAAAATATGCTTATCTTGAAAATGTAAGTATTTTGTAGAACAAAACAACTGTCGTAGTTTAGTTCAACTGATTTTATTGAAAATTAAAATTTTTTGGCTTTAAAGATCAACTACTACATTTTTCGTTGAAAATTCATCTTGTTTTGGGTGCAAATTAGTCATCTTTTTAAATTTAAATTAATTTTTTAGGTTGAAAATTCCACTATAATTGGTTGAAAGTCTCTATATTTTGTTAAAAATTCATTTTTATTTGTGAAGATTCATGTCTTTGGTTGAATTCAACTGTTCTTTATTTGAAAGAAAAATCTTTATTATTTTTTTTAAACATTATTTTTTTGACTGAAAGTTTATCTGTTCCATTATTGGAAAATTTATCTTTTTTGATTGAATATTGAACTACATTGCCAGAAATTAAATTTTTGGTTAAATACTTAACTATTTAGTTTAAAGTAAGTTTTTTTGCTGAATATTAATTGTTTACTTAAAAATTTAACTATTCCATGTTTTTTTTTAATTTTCTCCTTTTTGTTGTTAAAAATTAATGTATTTTGTTGAAAATATGTTTCTTTTTGCAGAAAGTTAATTTACTTGGTTGAAAGTTGTACTCTTCTGTTAAAAATCCATTTTTTTGGGTTGAAAATTCATTTTGTTTTTTAAAACATTATTTTTTAAGTGAGAATTCAATTATTCCATTTTTGGTTCAATTCTGACACATTTTACATTAAGAATACATCTATTTGGTAAAAGATTCATCATTTTAGTTAAAAATTAATCTCTTTCATTGCAAATTTAACAACTTTCTTTAAATTAGTTTTTTTTAAATTAATTTTTGCACTAAAAGTTTATGTATTCCATCGCTATAAAATTAATATTTATTTAGTTGAAAATTAAAATTCTTTACTAGAAATTAATTTTGTTGATTAAATACTTCACTATTTTGTTTAAAGTTAGCTTTTTTGCTGAGAATTTTTTTTTAATTTTTAAGTTTATTTTTTTTACTTTTTTGTATCTGTACTATTCAATGGTTTGGTTGAAATAGTCTGTTTTTTAGTTGAAAATTAATGTATTTGGTTGCAGATTCGTCAGTTTTGGCAGAAAGTAAATTATTTGGTTGAAAGTTAAACTTTTCTGCGAAAAATTCATTTTGTTTTGTTAAACATTAATTTTTAAGTGATAATTTAATTATTCCATTATCAGTTAAATGTTTATATTCTTTAGTTGAAAATAAAATATCTGGTTAATAACTCAGGTAATTAGTTGAAAAATAAAATATTTTTGGTTTGAAATATCAATTATTAAATTTTTCGTAGAGAATGTACCTTTTTGGGGTGAAAAATCGTTTTTGTCAAAATGGGTCCCTTTTAAGTGATAAATTAAACTTTTAAGTTGAAAATGTATGAATTTTTTTGCAAATATGTATTTTTTATTAGTTAATTATTAATTAATTAAGTTCAAGAATTTATTAAGAAATTCAAGTATTTTAAAGAAAATCAAACTTTTATGCAGAAAATTTCTTTTTTTTTTATAAACATTAATTGTTTGCAATAAAAATTTAACTATTATATTTTTGGTTAAAATTGTTTTTTTTTCAGTTTTAAAATTCGACTATTTGATTAAAAATGTATGTAGTTCATTAAAAATGTCTTTGCCAGTCGAAAATTAATCCTCTTGGTTGAAAATTCAACTATATAGTGAGAAATTTGTAAATATTAATAAATATTCATCCTATAAAGTAGAAAAACCATCGTGTTGGATGAAAAGGCACTGTTTGGTTCAAGGTTGATCAATTTTGTTGAGAATTCATCTTTTTGGCTGAAAATTAATCTTTCATTAATTAATAGTTTGGTAAAAATATAATTTAAAAAAATTTTAATATACTTCTTAAGCGAGCCAATCAGGGTTTCAGCAAGAATGAGTAATTCGGATATTAATAAAAATTTCAATTTATAAAATATCAGAGAATATTTTCCAGGTCTTTTTAGAAATAGTGATATGTTGATGGAACGATTACGGCGATCTGAAAAGAAACGAAGGGGTGGAAGGGAAGTTCGATATAGAGAATAAGTGGGGAGAGTGAAATTGGATTTGAAGGAGATCTCGCGAGCGAGATCGCTTCAGGGTTTCCTTTTTTCCCCTTGACAGCGATTTTTTGTCGACTCAGCAGTGCCTAGATGTTTTATACACTTACTTAGGTATTTACTGCGCGCATTTACGTGCTCACTACTGATTTCCAGGTGAGCACTCCTAGTCTTCTTCTACATGGAAATAAATAATTAATTTTATTTATTTATCTAATTAAGTAAATACCTTCATTTCTCTCTCAAAATAGTGCAAATTCATGGAAATAATGGCTTCAGGGTTTTATGCTAGTTGGGCAATTTTTTAATGGGACGTGACACCTGCCTACGTAGCACAGTGCACAGTTAGGCAGAATGAGACTTTTTTCAGGCAACTATGTAATCATCCCAGTAAGGGACCGTGCATCAATTACCTAAACTTTTTTTCTGACATTTTAAACTGCGTATCCCACTCTATTAAGTTTTTTAAGTTTCGACCCCCCCCCCCTTCACCCTCTATATTAAATAATTTTTGCCGACAAGTTTTTTTCGTTAATTTATTTAGGGTTTATCCTGAAATTACATTATACTGTTTGGGGGAAGGGGCGATTTGGTAAAATCCTGCTATTTCTTATGAATTAAGAAACGAAACAGGAATATTTGTAACCAAAAAAGATGCAATTTTCACCAAAATAGATCAATTTTATAATCAAAAAGATGAATTTTCAAAAAGAGCTGAAATTTCAGCTAGGACAGATTTTTGAGTCAATAAAGAAAAAGATTTAATTAAATGTTGAATTTTCAACTTGAAAATACAAGCTTTTTTACAAACAGTTAATACTTTAACTAAATACGTGTATTTTCAACAACAAAAATGAATTATCAACCAAGGAAATAAATTTCTACCAAAAAGACGAATTCTCAACAAAATACATCAACTTTGAACCAAATAGTTGAATTTTCACACAAGATTATTACACCATTAAGCCGTTTCCCTTTCGGGTTAGGCGTGACTCACTCGGCGGGCGAGGGGATTAGTGTGAGGAAGGGGTTATAGAATTTTTAGATTGATCTGGAACTATCGTATTACTTATTTAA
>JAWWLR010000127.1:46220998-46235003 GCA_035041075.1 Acraspis erinacei
TAGTTTGCAAATGTAGCTATGGGGGGGGGGGGGGTAGTTATCAGGGTGTAAATTTACTTTTTTCTTTAAAATTTATATTTTCGATTTTCAAATTCTATTGTTTTGCAGAAAATTCGTCCTTTTATCATAAGAATACAATAATTTGGTTTAAAAAAAACTTTTTGGTTGAAAATTCTATTGCTTTTTAAAACATTTCCTCCTCTTGAGAATTTAACAGCTTAGTTGATAATTAACTTTTTAGTTAGAAATTAATATTTTCGGAGTAAAAATTTAATTTTGTTTGTAGAATTCATTTTTTGCTATATTTTAAAATTCTTCATGTATTTTTCAAATCACACAATCGAAAATTCAACTGTTTAGCTGAAAATGTACTTTTTTAATTAAAAATTCATATTTTTAGGTTGAAAATTCTATCGGTTTGTAGCAAATTTATCATTTTGTTTTGATAATTCAACAATTTGTTTGAAAATCAACTTTTTTTTTAAATTATATTTTTGAATTGAAAATTTAACTTTTTGGTTGAAAATGTACTTTTTTGTTAAAAATTCATATTTTCGGGTTGCAAATCCCATTGTTCTGTAAAAAACTTATCCCTTTGTCTTAAAAACTTTGCAGTTTAGTTAAAAAATAACTTTTGTGTTAGAAATGGATATTTTGGGATTTAAAAATTCATCTGTTTACAGAAAGTTCCTCTTTATCGATTGAAAATTTAACCATTTTAGTCGAAAATTAAATTATTTATTTAAAAATGTACGTTTTTGTCAAAATTAATATTTATGTTTTGAAAATTATATTGTTTTGTAGACAAATTTGTCCTCTTCTTTTGAAAATTCAACAATTTAGTTAAAAAATAAACTGTTGGTTGAAAACTCATATTTTCGGATTAGAAATTTAGTTATTTTGTAGAAAATTCGTTTTTTGTTTTTTTCGGAAATTCATCAAGTTTTTGGTTAAATTTTAATCTCATTAATTTAAACATTCGAATATTTGGTCGAAAATTTATGGAAAATTTAAACATTTTGTTCGAAAGTTATTTTTGTAACTCTAATAATTTTATTTTTATTGTCTTTTAGTATTGATGCAAATTAATAGTTATTTCTATCAGTCAAACATTTTCAAGCGAAAACTGAATTTTAAACAAAATATTTCATTTTTAACCAAATTTTTTAATTTTAATACAAATTGTTGAACTCTCAAGCAAAAACAACGAACTTGGTATAAAACAGTGGAAATTTCTACCCAACAGCGAATTGTTAGAAAAATAGTTAAATTTTCAAATATATAGTTGAAGTTTTAACCAAGTAGTTTAATATTCTATCAGAGTAGTTAAATTTTTTACAAAAAGTTTATTTTCAACCTAATTGTTTAATTTTCTACAAAATTCATGAATTTTAAAACAAAAACGACGAGTTTTCTACAAATCGTGTTAAAATTTCAATCCGATAATATAAATTTTCAACAATGAAGCTTATTGATGATCAAATAGTTAAATTTTCAAGTAAAAATCGAAATTGTAAATAAAAAAAGTTGAATTTGACTAAAAAAATATAAATTTTCATCGAAATAATTAAGTCATTAACTAGGAAAAATTAATTTTCAACATAGCAGTTGCATTTTTAACCAAAGATAATAAATTTTTTCCCAAAAAGGTTAATTTTATTTTAAAAAACGATTTGACAACTAAATAAATAAATTTTCCACATGAAAAAAATCATTTTTTAATAAAAAATGGAGTAGCTACATTTTTAGGTACGAAAATTAATTATAAACAAAAGAACGAAATTTTTATCTAAATAGATCAATTTTCAGAAACAAATATGAATTTTTAACTAAAATTATGGTTCTTGAACCAAAAAAGTAATTTTCAAGTAAAGGGTTCAATATTCAAGCAAAGAGTTGAAAAACTATGAGATTTAAAATAAAAATATTTTCCAATTCAAATGTTAACTATTATATTTTTCGTTGAAAATTTAACTACTTTATTAAAAGTTTCTTGTTAAAAAATGTTGGTTGAACATTCAGCTTTTTGTTTGAAAATTAACAAACCCCTTTTTAGGGGTTTGTAGTCCCGAGCAGAAACCGTGATAGTTTCGCTCGGTTGGCTGTTCATCATTCATACTTTTTCCAAGGAGGGGTATTAAGGAGAAATGAGGGATAAGCATATAGGTGAAGTGAGAGTAAATGAGAGTAGGGGGAGTAGGGGAAGTCAGGTGAAATGAGGGGGTGAAAGCAGGGGCAGTAGGGAGTATTGTGGAGAGGGAAAGTAGATTAAATAATGGGAGGGGAGAAGATGAAATGAGGAGGGGGAAAGTAGGAGAAATACAGAAGGGAAAGTGAGGGGTAATGAAGAAAGGGAAGCAGGGCAAATTAAGAAAAGTAGAAGAGGCGAGTTTAATTGAGGGGTAGTAGGGGAAATTATTATAAATTGGGTATGAGTAGTGGAGGGGGACTAATGTTTTGGGAAGGAAAGTAGGGGAAGGGGGAATTTATCTTCGTAAGAAGGAGAGAGGGGAGTAGATGAAGAAGAAAATAGGAAGGAGGAACGGAGAGGCGCTTGGTGAAGTGAAGGAAGAGGTTTTAAATTATTGGAGGGACGTTTGACCGACTCAACTAACGTCTCAATAGGGTACGAAACCCATTGTTCTGTAGTTTGTCGGTGACCACTGTGACTAATTTTGTATGAGAATTTTGGGCTCTGAAGTCTAATTAATCGGAGAGTTAGTGCCCTCAGACTAATAGGGAAAATGGTTAGTTTGGACCACTCAGTAGTGTTAGTTAAGCTTAAGGGAATCTACCGGGTGGACATAGTGGCAATAAAATAGGTATGGCCAACTGGTTAGGAAACGCAGACTCCGCTCTATCGATCTGCCTGCGAGAGACAGAGAGAGAGAGAGAGGACGAGATAAAGGTACAGCGATCACAACCGGGGAAGCTCGCTTATTTTGAACTTTTGAACCATACCAGGACAAACCGAACGCCATTCTGCCCTAGCCTAGAGCCCTAGAGTTCTGCGACTGTCTCAATAGTGAGCATCCGTTCCAGTAACCTGGACACATCCAATCACACTGGGATTATATTCGAATCTCATTGTTTTCCAATTCTAACACCCATTTTGCATTACCGCGAGAATCCTCTTTCTTAACTTCTTCAACTCCTGATATTGTATTCCGTCCACCAAGACAAAAAAAAAATGAGGACTTTAAAAGATGTCAAGAGAGAAAAAAGAAGGTATTCAACTAAATTTAGAAAATCTCTTTTGTAGTCTTTGTATCTAATCCAGAATCGAATTTCTAAAATAAACTATAAACCATAGATAAACATTTAATTTTATACCAAACAATTGCGTTCATAACTTTAGGTCTGTTTTTTTCGATTCAGAAAGATGAATTTTTAATCAAAAATGAGGTAGTTCAATATTCACTTTAAAAAATAAAGTTTCAACAACAAAAAAACTATTTTTAACAAAATTGTTAAATTTTCTTTCAGTGAGGTGGATTTTCAACTGAAATAATGAATCTCGAAATAACAACAAAAAAAAGAAAAATTATAATTTGCGACCTAGTCTTTTGAAACCAAATTCTTGAATTGTCAAGCGACGACAACTTTACTATAAAACAGTTGAATTTTAAACACGAAAACATCAATCGTCAAAAAAAGTTAATTTTCCCCTAATAGCCAAATTCACAAGAACAATAAATTCAACAAAATTGTTAAGTTTTATACTAAAATAGATTAATATTTAACCCGAAAAAAGTTCAGTTTTCTATCCATACATTCGGATTTTTAACAATATCACTAAACTTCCAACAAATTAAATCAACTTTTTTTTAAATAATGAAGTATTTAACCAAATCAAAAAGTTTAATTTTCTGTCCCAAAAGACGAATTTTGAACAAAACAGTTTAATTTAACAAAAGTTAGATAAAAAATCTAAAAACCGCTTAAATGTTTAACAAGATAAGTAATTTTTTTAAGTTGAATTTTCAACCAAATAATTGATTTTTCTATCAAAAAAACGATTTTTTTCGAAACCCAATTATAGAATTTCAATTCCAAAAAGAACATTTTAGTACTAAACAGTTGAATTCTTAACCGGAAAACATAAATTTTTAAGTAACAAATGGGTAATTTTCCACTAAATAGTGCAATTTTCAACCAGAAAAATAACATTTCAACAAAATTGTTAAGTTTTCTACCAATTTAGTTCAATGTTCAACACATAAAAAACATAAAAAAAAGAATTTTCTAGAAAAAATTGAATTTTTAGTTCCAAATAGTTTAATTTTCTGCCAGTTATATTTACTACAAGTTAAATAAAATAACCACAAAATAGTAGACTTTTTAACCAAAAATTAGATTTTCAACAAAATAGTTGATCTTTCAACTAAAATGATGAATCTTATCGAAAAATTGAATTTTGAGCCAAATGGTTGAATTTTCTACAAAAATAGTTCAGTTTACTATAAAAAACCGAATTTTCGTCAAAACAGTTAAATTTCATACAATTTATATAATTTTTTTCAATAGTTTAATTTTTACCGAAATAATTAAGTTTTTAACCCAAAAAGTAAAATTTCCAACAAAAAAACCTTCAAGAAATTAGTTTAATTTCTGCGCAAAGAGATGAATTTCCAAGTAAAACAATGCATGTATTATAAAAAAAAGATATTTTTTGATAGGATTTTTAATACAAAACAGTTGAATTTTAAACCTTAAAGTATAAATTTTGAACAAAATAAGTTAATTTTTCAGCAAAAAAAATTTCGAACCAATAAAAGCTAAGTTTTAACCAATTTATTTAGGGTGCTACTTTTAAGGAGTTGAATGTTCAAACCAAAAAATGAATTTTTTCTACAAAAAAAAATGAATTTTCTGTCACGAAATATGAATTTTTAACCAAAAACTAAATTTTCAACCGAACAAATCAATTTTCAACAAAACATATAAATTTTCGACACATTAAATACATTTTCTACAAAATAGTTAATTTTTTTAACAAATGAAATCAATTTCCAACAATATAGTTGAATTTTCAAATAAAATGATGAATAGGAAAAAATTTAATTTTCAACCAAATAGTAGAATTTTCTGCCAAAATAGTTCAATTATGTATTCATAAAGACAAATTTTCAACAAAACAGTTAAATTTCAAACAAATTAAATAAAATTTCTACAAAATAGTTCAATTTTTAACAAAATAATTAAATTTCCAACAAAATTCTTCAACAAAAAATTCTATAACCAAAAATAATCATTTGCAACGAAGTATTTGAGACTAAATTCTTTATTTTTCGTGATAGAAAGACAAATTTTCTATACAACAGATGATTTTTCAATTAAAAAATATAAATTTTCAATAAAGAAGTTCATATTCCACCAACAAGATAATTTTCCACTGAACAGATAAATTTGAGACAAACGAAAAGAACGAACGCGAATATCAAATTGTTAAACTTGCTGCCAAAATAGTTGAATGCCCTACTAAAATAGAAACGTACAGAACGATTGAATTTTCAATCCTAAATATTGATTTTCCACCATAATAATTTAATGCTTCTCCCCCTCCCCTAAAAAATGATTTTTTATAAAGCAATAGAATTAAAAAAACACCATTATTTTTATACAAATTGTTACCACAGAGATAAACTTTTTAGTGAAAAGGAGAAATTTTCTAGAAAAAAGTTGAATTTTTAATCCAGAAATATGAATATTATAGTCGATTCTCGTTGCTTTCCAACTCTAACACCTATTTTGCATGACTGCGAGAATACTCTGTCCCAACTTGTTCAACTCCTGATATTGTATTCTGGCCACCAGGGCAAAAAAGGATGAGGATTGTAAAAGAAGTCAAGAGAGAAATAAGAACGTATTCAACAAAAATGCAGAAAATCTCTCAGAGTCTTTGTATCTAACACAAAATAACACAAAATATACAATAAAATTTAGTTTTGAACAAAATAGTGAAATTTTCAACCAAACAGATGAATTTCGATCAGAAAGACAAATTTTCATCCAAAATAGATTTGAGTTTGACTTTTCAACATGCTCAATTGCTCAATGTAAATCCATATCCCCACTACTGCCGACACTTTTGCCGCTTGGCCCCACTGTCACACGCTGTTTTTTATTTATTTTACACTTTTTTTCAAATTTTCGATTGAGTGCATTTTATTTATAAATGTCTCTTTAATTGACTTTGATTAAATATAGAAATTGAGGATAAGATATTTATGATCCAATATTTTATCGTATTTCTCACCATTTCTTGTATAAGATGACTGCTATAGGACCATTACTGTAAGACTTCCAATTGAATGAAATGGACCATGAAGAGAGACCTAACATCGGTTAGAATTTGCATTAATATATGCAATTATTATGGATTTTAAATAAATACAGTTGAAGAAGCAAACATTTATTTATGTTAAGAGATGGAATGAAATATCATGACATCAATTTTCTTTAAAATTCATCTATTTGGTTGAAAAATGATTATTTTAAATAAAAATTCACATTTTCAATTTTCGTTTCAAAACTCCGACGGACTTTAAAAACTAATTATATTAATTAAATATCTTTTTGCAATAGAAAATTCGACTTTTTGTTAGAAGTTAATCTTTTTCTTTAAAAATTAAATTATAGCTGAAGATTTATCATGTTAGTTGAAAGTGTATCATTTTGTTGGAAAATGGCACAATTTTTGTTCAAATTAATTATTTAATTATAAATTATTTTTTCAAATGAAAATTTAAATATTCAAGTTTTGGTGGGCAATGTAGCTGTTTTGGTTGAAATTGCATATATTTGGTTAAAAGTTCGTATTTTTTATTGAAACTAATCCTTTTTGTATTATTTTTTTTAGTTCAAAATTCTTCTTTTTGATTTAAAATTCAACTCTTCCAGTTAAAGATTCATATTTTTAATTAAATATACATTGGTTTTGTTTAAAATTCAACTATTACCGTTGAAAACCCATCACTTTGTTTGAAAATGTAACTATTTTTTATGGGTATTTTTTTGTTGATACTTATTTTTTTCAAATGAAAATTTAACTTTTCAATTTTTGGTTTACAATATATCTTTTTTAGTTAAAAATTCATGTATTTTCTGCAAACTTAATCTTTTTTATTGAAATTATTTTTTTTTAGATTCATTATTTTAGTTAAAAATTCTTCTTCCGTGTTTAAAATTTAATTACTGATGTTGACGATTGATAATTTTAGTTGAAAATTCATTAGTTTGCTTGAAAATTAATGTTTACAACTGAAAATGTGAATATTCAATTTTTGGTTTAAAATTGTTATTTTTCAGTTCAAAATTGAAATATTTGGTTTATAATTTGTATTTTCAGGTCAAAATTTTACTACTTCTTTTGAAAATTTATATATTTTGTGGATAAATTGTATATTTTCGTAGATAATTAATCTTCTTGTTTAAAAATTCATCTTGGTGGAAAATTAATCTTTTTGGTTGAAAATTCAACTATTGCAGTCGAAGATTCATAATTTTACTTGAAGATTTATTCTTTTTGTTTTATATTGAACTATTTCAGCTGAAGATTTATTATTTTAGTTGAAAGGTCATTAGTTTGTTAAAAATTCATTTTTGCAACTGAAAATTTAACTTCCATTTTCGGCTGGAAATTGATCTTTTTTAGATGAAAATTCAACTATTTCGTTAAAAATGCATATATTTTTAGTTAGACAATTAATATTCTTCTTTGAAAATTATTCTGCCTGTTTAAAAACTAATCTTCTTGTTTGATAATTGATCTTCTTATTTAAATATTTATCTTTTTTTTTTGAAGTCTCAAATATTCTTCAGTTTATTTTTAAAATATACTTTGTTGAAAGTTACACTCTTTTGTTAAAAAATCATCTCTTTATATAAAATTCATCTATTACAGCTAAACATTCATAGTTTAAATTGGAAATTCATTACTTCGTTTGAGATTTTTTTTAATTGATTTTTTTTTATTGAAAATTTTACTATTTCATCTTTGGTTGAAAACAGACCTTTTTAAGTTAAAAAACTGTTTGTTTAAAAATTTAACTTTTTGGATCTTGTTGAAAATGCACTATTTTTACTTGAAAAGTAAAAAAATTTGGATCAGCTTAATTTCTATTTAATATAGTAGTAATATCATTATTAAAACTTATGAACTTTAGGGACATGTTCAAGAAATAATTAATTATATTTTTACTAATATTCAATTACTTAAGCAATCGACGGTCTAATATATTTAGGGATATCTTATATTACAATTTGTCTAAGATTTGTCAATTAAAAATAATAATTGAATCCCTAGAAACCAAGAAAAAACATTATTTAGAATAAACTTGTAAAGCTGTATAAACTTGTCGAGTTGATTGTTTTTAAAATTTCGAAATATTTGAGTATCTACTTGTTATGAAAAATTATACCTCGAAAAAACTTGAGTCACCTGGAAAAAACCTGGAATTGTGTGCAAATTTTGTTTCTAGAATTTGAGCAGACACCCTGGTTTATTTCTCCTTCGACGTGGTTGATTTTTAATCCAAAACGATATTTTCTAAATTATGATGGATGTTGTGAGGACGAAGACAATAAATCAACATTAGAGGGCTGCTAGCTACGTTATTACCTTAATATGTTACTAGAGCTGTTCATCATACACGACAATTATGAAACTCGAGGCAGAGAAGAAATTAGATAGTTTCGATTTCCTAGTGGAATATCCTTCACAAACTTTATACTTAAAATCGAAATAAAATCTCTCGTCAATAATTTTATGCAGCGAAATCACAGCATAAAAATATTCACAATTTAAACTTCGATTTGCAAACGGCATAATATTGCGCAATATACTCGACTGAGTACTCGCGCCCTGCGGACCTTCCGAGGCCGCAGTGTATCGCAATTTTAGTTTTATTAAACAAATAAACCTTCCTGACATTTTTATCATATCCTCCTCTAATATCAGTTTCATCCCCCACACAAAGAAAAAATATTATAATGGTGCTCAATGGTACATAGCAAAATTATGCACATATTTTTTAAAACTTGACCTATGCCGTTTTTAGTTAAAACTTGATCCTTTCGGTATAGGTAACGATGGTGTAGTTTTTATAGTGAATTTTTGTATATTAAGAACTTATTTTTATAAGTATTTGGCTTACAAATTTAATTAAATTATTTATAAATTAAAAAATTATTTAACATCCTATTGGCAACCTTATTTTGTTGATGAGTACCAGGAAGAGATTTTGAAGAAATAACATTTTTAAAAACTTCTTTTTGTTAAATATGATTAGGTCTTAAAATAACAAAATGATTAAAAACTGGTAATTTAGAAAAATTCATTATAAAGTTTCAAATGAATGAAATATTACAAAGGTCCTCATAGGTACATAACAAAATTATAGCATCTTCTTCGGAATACCTTTTTTTTGTATAGGTAAGGAGGTTCTCATTTTTCACAATCAAGTTTATGTATTTAAAGAATATCTACGGATTTATTTATTTTTTAGAATTTTATTTTGCAAGTACTTTTTTAAAGAGTTCCTCTTTTCCACCTATTTTCAAGAAACTTGCCCTTTTTTCGTTCTTCGCTTAAATTCGAACTGAATTAATAGAATCCGAAAAGGTTTTTTTTAACTGAAAATTCAATTATGTAATCCATTTTTTGCTGAAAATTGATTGTTTTCAGTTAAAAATTCAAGTAATAAATTTTTGTTAGGAATTTCGTTTTTGGTTAAAAATTCATCTACTTGGCTGAAAGTTCAACTCTCTCTTAAAAATTCATTAAATTTTGCATTGAGAATATTCGTACATCTGGGATGAAAATTCAAACAATCGTTTTTTTACTGAAAATTAATTCTTTCACTGAAAATTTAACCATTTCATTTTTGGTTTAAAATGGATAGTTTTTAGTTAAAAATTCAAATATTAAATTTTTCATTAAACATTTTTCTTACTGGGTTGAACATTCAACTAATACTTGGTCGAAATAATAAGATTTATTAATAAAATAAAAAAGTTTTGGTTGTAAACTTAATGTTTTTGTTAAATGTTGATGTATTTTCTTCTAAATTTCTCTTTTTTATAGAAAATTAATCTTCTATTTTATTTTTTGACGAAAACTGATTATTCTTAGTGGAAAATTCCATTATAAAATTTTTCGTTTAAATATATATATATTTTTTTTTTTGAAAATTCAACTACTTGGTTGAAAGTTGAACTATGCTATTTTGTTGAACATTCACTTGATTAATCTAAGATTGAAATATATTTTTGAAAATTCGTTTTTGTTTGGTTTGAAAATGAATTATTTAACTGAAAATTTTACTATTCAATTTGCGATTAAAAATTAATTGTATTTGCGTGAAAATTATACAATTAATTTTTTCATTTAGAATTCAGCTTTTTCGGTTGAAAATTTAACTAATTATACTTTTTTGAAATCTTTACTGTGTTATTAAACATTAACTTTCTTGATTGAATATTGACCTATTTTGTCGAAATTTCCTTCTCTTATTTTCGGGAAAATTAATTTTGGTAACTGCAAATTTAACTATTCCATTTTTTAATGAAAATTGACCGTTTTTAGTTAAAAACTCAAGCATTTGGTGGAATATTTTTTATATTTTGTTCTAAATTTATCTTTCGTGATAGAATATTATTCTTCTTTATTGAAAATTATATATAGTATTTGTTTAAACTGCTTCAATAAAAAATTAATTTTATTAGTTTAATTTTATTATTCACTATTTTTTTGAAAATTGTTTTTTTAAAGGAATTTTTGATTTGAAAATTTAAATATTTCATTATTGGTTTAAAATTGATCGTTTTTAATAGAAAATGTAACTATTTGGTTAAATGTTCATTTATTATGTAGTAAATTCGTCTTTTTGGTAGAAAATTAATCTTCCTGAATGAAAATTCAATTACTTGCTTGAAAGTTCAACCAATTTGTTAAAAAAATTATTATATTTTTCGAAGAACCACCTCTTTGGTTTAAGATTTCATTATTTTGTTGAAAATATGTAGTTTTTTAGCTAAAATAAATTTTTTCAACTGAGTATTTAACTATCCCATTATTTGTTGTAAATTTATTTATTTTTATTTATTTATTTATTTTTAGCTTAAGATTTAGCTATAAAACTTTCCAATATATTTTCATCTTTTTGGGTTGAAAGTCCAACTAGTACTTGGTAAAACTTAAACTATTTTGTCAAACTTTTTTTGTTTGTTGAAAATCAGTTTTTTGAAATGTCCATTTAGCTATTCCAGTTTTGGTTGAAAATTGATCATTTTTAGTTTGAAATTCAAATCTTTGGTTGAAAATTCACATTTTTTATGAAAATTTGTATTTTCGAGTTAAACATTAAACTATTTTGTAGAACAAACATCCTTTTAGATTAAAAAGACAACTTTTTTTAATTCTATTATTTTCGTAGTAAATTTAACTATTTGATAGAAAATTTAACTTTTGGTTGAAAATTTATAATTGCGGGTAGAAAATAAAACTCTTTTGAAGTGAACTTTTCAAATTTTTGTTCTCCCTTTTTGGTAATTTACTTTTTTGGTCGAAGTCCGCTGATTTTTATTTATAATAAAATATTTTTTATTGAAATATGAGCTATTACATTTTTCGTTGAAAATTCACATTGTTTGGTTTTTTCATTTTAATACCCACATGAATTACCCTCGCATTTTCTTAATTACTACATTGAAAAATAATAAGACCTAATATTAAAAAATAAAATTGCTATAATTCCAATCAGAAAGTATTCAATATTGCTGCTATTCAAATGCGCAATTTCAAAATGTGTAGTTTTTAAATCAGAAACATTTGAATTTGTCCAAAAAAGACGAATTTTTAACAACATACTTGAATCTTTAACTAAAATTGTTTTATTTTCAACCAAACAGTCGCATTTTTAACTAAAAAATATTTTTCCAAACGAACAGTTTCATTTTCAACCCAGAGGATTAATTTTCTAATAATACAGTCGAATTTTCAACGAAATAATTGAATTTTCTACTAAAAAAAAAATATTCTTTTCAACTAGAAATGTAGTAGTTAAATTTACAATTGAAAAATCAATTATCAACCAAATAAAACGAATTATCAACAAAATAGTAGAATTTTCAACCGAAAAAAAATAATTTTTAACTAAAATGACGAATCTTCAAATAAAAAACTGATTTTTTAACTAGTAGTTCAGCTTTCTACCAAAAATAGTTGAGTTTCTAACAAATGTTTAATTTCTGAGCCGAAGTACAATTTTTTAATATAACCATTAAATTTCGAATAAAAAAATGCGTTTTCAACCAAATGATCGAATCATCCAACAGAAAGTATTAAAATTCAAAATAAATAGTTGAATTTCAAATGTAAAAAGTGGAATTTTGAACCCGAAAATATAAATTTTCAACAAAATAGTTAATTTTCACAAAATAGTTAAATGTTCTTCCAAATAGTTAAATTTTAGTAAAAATAGTTAAATTTTTAACCAAACAGATGAATTTTCAGCAACCACAAAAAGTTTCTAACAAAGTAGTTTAACTTTCAACCAAGCAGTTGAATTTTGGTAAAAAAAAGTTCATTTTCAATCAGCAATTTTGAATTTTTGACCCAAAAATTTAATTTTTCATCAAAAAAGTTAATTTTCTACAAAGTAGTTGAATTTCCTTCTATATTGTTAAAATTTTATAAAATAGATTTCTTTTTAACTAAACATTTGCATTTGCAACCAAAAATATAAAATTTCATCAAAAAAGTGAATTTCAAACCAAACTGTTGAATTTTAAAGAGCAAAAGATGAAATTTTCTACGAAACAATTCAAATTTCAAACTGAAAACATGAATTTTTTACCTAAATGCTTTTCAACCAAACTAATGAATTTTTAACCACAACAAATTTCTAACAAAGAAGTTCCACTTACAACCAAGCAGTTCAATTTTCAACAAAAAAGTGCAGTTTCAATCAGGAAAGAAAAAGTTTCTACCGTAACAAATGCACTTCTTACCAAAAGACGATTTAAAAAAAAACCTTATTTTTTAACAAATTTTTTGAATTTTCAAGAGCAAAAGACGATTTATCTACAAAAAGGTTGAATTTTCAACCCAAAAATGGAATTCTTCGACAAAAAAGTTAATTTTCTACAAAATAGTTAATTTTTTTACAAAATAGTTTTATTTTTAACTAAATATTTGCATTTTCAACGAAAAATATGAATTTTCAAAAAAAAAGTTAATTTCTAAACAAACTGTTGAATTTTCAAAAGCAAAAGGTGGAAATTTCTACAAAACAACTCAATTCTCGACCTGAAAATATAAATTTTCATCTTGAACTTTTTCCAACCAGAACAAAATGAATTTTTAACAAAAGAGTTCAAATTTCAACGA
Source organism: Acraspis erinacei (assembly GCA_035041075.1). Lineage (NCBI taxonomy): Eukaryota > Metazoa > Arthropoda > Insecta > Hymenoptera > Cynipidae > Acraspis > Acraspis erinacei. The sequence continues at coordinate 46,234,392 of JAWWLR010000127.1, forward strand.
GGTTATTGAATTTTCAAACAATAAAGATGATTTTTAACCAATAAGATTAATTTTCTATAAATGGAACATTCAATTTTTTTACAAAACAAACGAATTAAAAAGAAATGAATGTTGAAAAAAGTAGTTCAACTTTCAACCAAGCAGTTAAATTTTTTACCAAGAAAAGATGAATTAGTGACAAAATAGCTACATTTTCAATAAAATAAATTAATTTTCAACGAAGTGATACATTTTTTAACCAAACGAAATAAATTTGAAACCAAAAATATAATAGGAGACTTTTCAACCAAAAATAGTAGTCATTTTTTAGTGACCAATGTAAATAAAATTTCCTAATCTATCAGAAAATTATTTGTGTCTATTTTTCTGGATTTTTTCAAAATTTTCAAAAGTATATAACTTTTATAATTCTCATCGAAATTGAAAATTTTATTGGGATAATTTGCAAGCCTTCTAGAAGATATCTTTACCCAGCTATAAGAAACTTTGACAAAAATTTCTAAAATTTGAAGAAGAAAAAAATTCAAATACTGAAAATGCTCTACATTTTTGAATTTTGGTTGGAAATATCTGCTTAACGAATTTAACCTTCATTTTGGGAACCTTAAGAAG
>JAWWLR010000127.1:46274093-46287621 GCA_035041075.1 Acraspis erinacei
TTTACACAAATCTAATACCTTCTCTAATGAGAATGTAAAAAACTAAAAAATCAACCTTTTTCACTTTTTGCATTAAAATAAAAGTTTAAACAAGAAGAAAATAAAAAATCATGCCACATAAATATCTTCGAAGTTTAATGCCGAATTTTTCTGAAAAAAAATCCAAAATTGATTAAGAATTGCCAGCTACAAGTTATTTTGAACCTCGTTTTGATTTCATCCCTCTGTGCGGTGGTAGTAACCAGTCACTTCTGATTGACACTCTATATTGCCGAGTTGACAGTCCTGATAGTCTAAATTACCTATGCATATTGAGACCTACTATAAAATCATGATCTGCCTGACTATAACGATCAAATTGTGGAAGGTGCTTGGCACTATCTAGATGATAAAACTGACCATCTAAATTTTGACTGTCCTTTTTTATCCCTGAACATTAGGTTGACCCTTATTTTTCACTTTTCGAATTTCCCTGCTCTCACTCCGTAGTTCTGTTCGAATGCCCAAAAAAATCTCTAAATTTGAGCAAAATCGGTTAATATTTAGGGGTGTTGCACAGTGAGAGGAAATGCACTTCTTTCGTTCAAAAATGTCCAGAGCCTTCCATTTTGGTCCGATTAGGCATTTTTTTTTTAAATTAAAGCTCATTAAATTCTGAAGAGCTTGACGCTCTGAACTTTTGTCTTCTCTATTTGTTTTTTACTAATTCTTTAACACAAAGTATGGAAAACTGAAATTTTGTACATAACAATTTTTTACGATTTAATAACTGATTAGGTAAACTTTATATTGTTTTAAATGAATGTGTAGGGACTCATATAATGCAAATAAATTGTTCATTCCATTTAATTAGTGTTTTATGTGTCCCTAAACACACTTTAAGTGAAAATTTTTAATTAAAAAATAGAGATAATAGTTCGGAGCGCCAAGCTCTTCATAATTTAATGAGCTTTAATTTAGAAAAAATCCAAATCGGACCAAATCGCAAAGAATACCCACTCATTTGCTAACTTATATTTAATAGCTTAAACAGTTTTAATTTGCTTAAACATGTAAGAGTATTCCTAAAAAGCAAAGTAGAACATAAAAATATTTCAATTTTTCGAAAAATAACAAAAATGAAATATGTGAACAAAAATATTGTTTAAATAATTTATATTCGATTATACATCTACATGTATTCATAATAAACAAATTAGTACTTTAAAATATTAAAATTTTCGAAAATTTAGTGAGATAAAATGTTTTCCTTGCTTTTTTAGGTCAAATATATACTTAAACAAATATTTATGATTTATTTAATTGTAAAATTATATACATAAATTATTTATTGTTATAATTGGTTTATTAACTCATAAAGTTTGACAAATACTTTAATTTCACGGGTAACTAAAAAAATATTTAAACAAATTAAAATTGTTTAAGCAATTGAATATTGGTTCAAAAATGGCTGGGTGTTCTTATACTACCGATTAATGATTACTTTTAACTTTTAAAAATTCAGGGAATGCAAGGAACTCACGAAACTGATGTAATTTACGGAATTTATAGAATTCAAGGAATTCATCAAATTAATGGAATTCATGGAATTAATGTACTGAATGAAATTCACGGAATTAATGTACTGAATGGAATTCATAGAGTTAATGGAATTCATGAAATTCACAAAAATGAAAGAATTCACGAAACTTATAGAATTCGTGGAATTCACGGAATTCATGAAATTCACAAAAAACGCGGAATCCGAATAATTCATGAATTCACAAAAGTCACGGAATTCGAAGAATTCATGAAATTCACAAAATCACGGAATTCGAAGAATTAATGAAATTCACAAAATCACGGAATTCGAAGAATTCATGACATTCACAAAAGTCACAGAATTCGAAGAATTCATGAAATTCACCAAAGTCACGGAATTCGAAGAATTCATGAAATTCACCAGAGTCACGGAATTCATGAAATTTAATGAATTTATGGAAATGAAATTAGCAGAATTCACGAAATTGATAGAATTGAAGGAATTCACTGAAATAACGGAAATCACATAATTCACTGGATTTGGGGAATTCACGGAATTAATCGAATTTATGGAATTCATGAAAGTCCATGAAGTTCATACATCCCGTGAAATCCGTGATTTCATTAAATTTCATTAAATTATTGAATTTCATGAATTCCTTGAATTTCATCAATAAGTCCAATTCCATGGATTGCTTGAATTACTGAATTTTCAATAATTCCATGATTTCCGTGAAATCCATGAATTTCGCGATTTCCATGAAATCTGTGTATTCAGTGAATTCCGTCATTTCCATCATTTCCGTGAATTTCTTGGATTTTTGTGAATTCTTTGAGTTCTGCCAATCTTTTGAATTCCGTGAATTCCATGAATTTCGTAAACTCCTTAAATTCCATGAATTCTTTGAATTCCGTGAATTTCGTAAACTCCTTAAATTCCATGAATTCTTTGAATTCCGTGAATTCCTTGAGTTTCGTCAATTTTTTGAATTCCGTCAATTTGGTAAATTCCACGAATTCCTTGAATTCCATAAATTCCATGAGTTCTATAAATACGTGCGTTATATACTATATATTAACAAAAGTTTTGGCTCCATCAGAAAACTTCTATTTTTTCCAGGAACAAGTGTTTTGAGAAATGAATTTACTTTTTTTCTAAATTTTTGCTTCAAAAGGTATCGAGGTATCCAACCGCAAGTATGATTCAGAAGTGTTACTGGCTACTGGACTTGTATTATACAATTCCAATAAACGTGAGGTAAAATACCAATTTCAGAAATTTGAAACTACAACATTATGTATTGAAGCATTACCTCACGTTTCGGAAATAAACTTCCAATGCATGTAGTGGAAGTTTTCAACATAAATTTTTAACAATGCCTTTAAATCGATGGGGAACTTCATGGTGTTTGCGCTACCCCTAAATATTAACCGATTTTGATCAAATTTAAAGATTTTTTTCGGGCATTCGAACAAAACTGGGGGATGTGAGCAGAGAAATTCGAGAAAACAAAATCCACCATGTATAAATAAGAACGACCCGACTCAAACATGCAAATTTGATACTTCTGAGTGTAAGGTGTGAAGCACCGGGACACAAAGTGAGAGAGATTTTCTGAAAAGAAGTGGGTCAGGGGCAATTAGAAGCTGCTTCATCCTCAACGCAGAGAGGACAATGCCGATGAAGATGGTCCGAGATCTCGGGTTCCGGTGCAGAGCCGCGAAAGGATTGTGAAGCAGCCGAATATCATTCCATTAGGATCGGATCGTGGATCCGTTCTCCGGTACGGTTTCACATTCGATTGGGATTGTGGCCGGCTGGCTTGGCTAAGGGAAGCTCGATTCTGGATGCTGCGAGGCGAAAAGAGACGAGAGAAATTCTCCTATCTGGGGGTGGGCGCAGGCGCGGGATAAGGGTGGAAAAGCGGGCGGGCAGCTCACTACGCCCGGGACGTCACGGGTCGCGGGACGACCGAGGAAACCTGGAGGAAAAGATATTCGTCTAGTGTCCTCCGTACTCGAGTACCGGACAATTTTAGCGGGTCGTCTTATCCTCATCAGAAACGCCATTCACCTCAAGAAATCGCCCCTAAACCGGACTTGATGTCACCCTAAAAAATCATCCCTTACATCAGAATATCATCCCACATTCTCGGTCAAGTGAACATCTCGCATCCTACATTTTCCACTGCTACCGGCATCCCAGGCGTAGCAAAGACCTGGTTCCGGAAAATCTAAATCAATGACTTATAGTTTTGAGTTCGCGAGTGAGGTATGCCTAAAAGCAGATGAAAATAATACTCGAGGATTTTAACTGTCGATGCTGGACCAGGAAAAACCGGTCCGAGGATCGGTTCGGAAAATCAAGTAGTTGATTCAAAAATCAAAGAGAAATAAGAAAGAGAAGAGTACTAAAGTGCGAGAAGAGTAGGCAAAGTGCGAGAAGAGTGCGATCAGAGTACGAGCGTGAAGTAAAAGTGAAATGAGATTATTTACTACTGGCAGGTAACGAGATAAATATTATTGGAAAAATGCAGAGGTGATCTTGTGCTTCAAGGGATAGTGAAGATAAAAATTGCATCAAGGGAAGAGGAAAAGTTTATCAAGAGGGAAAGGATATAAAAAAATCAAAGTGGGTGGGAGTGAGTTTTGAAGCTAGGGAGGGAATAATTGACGGGTCGTAAACCTTCAATTTTGGATCGAAAGTGTCAAAAAAATGCCTGAAGGGACACCAAAAATGCTGACGAAGAGCTCCGACGGTTCGCCGGCTAAACTGGAAGCTGGTAGGATTTTTCTCAACCGCTAGCTTGTTCTCTTTTTTGTTTTGATTCCGCTCCTTCCAGGCTCAGAAGTTTTGTATTTTGTCTGGGAAAGTTTCAGGAGGGACTGAACAGAGATTATTTTGGGTTAATTATACAATATGCCTTTAGAATTATTTAAGCGATTTTAACAAGAATCGGACAATTTTGTTTTCGGAAATTCTCCTTTTGAAAATAAAATTGTAATTCTTTTGGAAAATTGTTAGAATTATAATTATTCTCGAAAATGTCCTCTATTATGTGAGAATTATAATTCTTTTGAAAAATTCCTTGTTCCAGATCTGAATTATAATTTATCTTCAAAAGTTCTCTCATTATGCTTAGAATTATATATGCATGATTTAGATGAATGACTTCAAATTGGAAAAGTGAAGATTTGAGTTTTAATAGTAATTGAGCAAGTTCAGAATTAAATGATAAAGATTGAAGATTTTCAATTTGAAAGGAAACGAATTATACAATTTTGAATATTGTATTTAATTTTTAAAGACTAAAATTCAAGTCCTTCAAAATTGAAGAATGATGAGCTTAAGTCTATTAATACTGCAAATTTCAAATTGAACATAGTAAACTTTGACTAGTCAGAATTAAAGGAATTTTTAAATAAATGTAAAAATTTGAAATTAATTTCAGAATAAGAAGTTTTTTAAAACATAATAATATTTTTAAAAAAACCTTTCAGGCTTAAGAATGACGATCAGACCATTTTAAACTATATGGCTATCATGACCACTCGTGGTTTTGCAAAAATTAAAAAAGTTTTTCCAATTTGAAGAATTTCTAATTTAAAAAGTTAAACATTAAGGGTTTGCCCAAAAGGGTTGCACGAAAGTTGGTAATCTTTTATATTAAAAACATTCCAAACTGAAAATTTTTAAATCGTAAACTTAGAAGAGGGAAAATTTGGATTATCAAAGTACAATATCAATAAATTGGAATATCAAACAGTATTAATTTTTAATATTTTATATATTTTTATTTTTTAATATAATTTTTAACAAAAATTTTTAATTTTTTAGATTAAAACATTCCAAGCTAAACATTTTGAAATTTCAATCTTGGAAAAGGGTAAATTTGGACAATTTTAAATTGGGATGTTCTAATAAAATTTATAAATTTAATAGTTCATTCCAAATTTTAGAAATTTAGAATTGGCAAAGTATTTAACAGTATCTCACAAAACTGAACAATTATAAAATTGAATAATTTTAATTTTAAAAAGTGCCACTTCAAGTAATTTTGCATAAGAAGCTTTTATAAATTAATCATTTTAAAAAAGCATTCAGGTTTCAAATTGAAAATCATCCATTTTTATTATTTTAAAACTATATGGCAATTATGACCATTCGTAATTTTGTAAAATTTCAAACAAATTTCTAAGTTTGAACAATGTTGAATTCTAAAATTTTAATATTAAAGGTTTGCAATTATATCACGAAAATGTTGATTTTTTGGATTAAAAACATTCTAAACTAAAAATTCTGAAATCTTGAACTTCGAACAGGAAAAATGTAGATAATTTTAAATTGGGAAATTCTAATAAAATTACTGAATTCAATAGTTCATTCCAAAATTTTAAAATTTGGAATTGGCAAAGTATTTAATAGTATCTCACGAAATGGAACAATATTAATATTAAAATTATAAAATTTTAATTTTCAAAAGTACCTGATTAAATAATGTTAAATAAAAAGCTTTGCAAAATTAATAAATTTAAAAAAGCGTTTAGGTTTAAGGCTGATAATATTTACAATTATAGCACAGAATTTTGAATTTTTTGAACTTAGGAAATTCCAAATTGAATATTTTGACGTAATAGTACCTCACAAAATTGAACAATTTAAATATCAAAATTATCAAATTTTAATTTAAAAAGCACTACTTTAAATAATGTTAAATAGGATGATTTTAAAAATTAATAATTTTAAAAAGGCGTTCAGGTTGAACGTGGCAAATCATTGGAATCTGGAAATGTTTTAAATTCAAAACATTCGAAGCTGAACATTTCGAAATTGTAAATTTGGAACAAGGAAAATTTTAACAATTTAAAATTTAGCTGCCCTAATAGGACTTCATTATCCAATAGTTCGTTCAAAATTTTAAAAATGTCCAATGAATGGGTAAAGTATTTAATATTATCTCATAAAATTTAACAATTTGTATATTAAAACTATAAAATTAAACAATTTAAGTTTAAAAAGTACCACTTCAAATAATGTTAAATAGGAAAAATTTGAAAATTAATAATTAAAAAAAAGCGTTCAGGTTGAAGGTTGAAAATCAATAGAATTGGAAATGTTTTTAAATTTAAAATAATTTTTTTTTAAATTTTGGTATTGGCAAAGTATTTAATAATACTTAACAAAATTAAACATTTTGAATATTAAAATTCTAGCATTAAACAATTTTAATTTTAAAAGCACCACTTGCAATAATGTTAAGTAGGAAGGTTTTAAAAATTATTAATTAAAAAAAGGGTTCAGGTTGAACGTTGATAACCATACAGTTTTAAACTATATAGCCAACCTGACCATACGTGAATTTGTAAAATTTCAAAAAATTTCTAAATTTTGAGAGTTTTTAGTTTAAATGTTAAATATTAAAGATCTGCAATTATAACGCGGAAATTGGAAATATTTGAAATTTAAAAAATTCCAAACTGGACATTCTGAAATTGTAAACTTGGAACAGGACAAATTTGGAAATTTTAAAATTGGGTTGTTCCAATAGAATTTCAAAATTCAGTAGTTCATGCCAAATTAAAAAAAAAATTGTAAGTGGCAAAGTGTTTAATAGTACCTCACAAAACTAAAAAATTTAAATTTTGAATATTAAAATTATGATAAATTCTGTTTTAAAAATTTAAGTACCGAAATCCAAGCCGAGAAATATATATATTTTAAATTGATTGTGGAAAATTTTAAATGAAAAATTATCAAAAATCTTATTTTTATGCCACAAAAAATAGGCCTCACTTCTAAAATGATGACCAAACCATTTTTGTGGACCGGACAATTTTTGTCATGAAATCGAATCTCGAATCAATTTTTTTCATTTTATCAATGCAAGATACAAAAAAAAGGTTAGCATACGTTCGAGATTACCTTCATAATTGAACACGTTTCAAAAATTTTCTCTTGATGAGATTGATCATAAGAATAATAATTTAATTTTTTATTAGGAAAAGTATCAGAATTTTTTACAAGAATATAATAAAATTACTTCTTGTAAAAAAATATTAAAGTATTTTAATATTATTCCATTTTTTATTTCACATTATCCAATATGTACCAGTCTCCCCTGACAGTATTTTTTTAGAGTTTTCAGATATCTATTTTCCAGGTTAAGTACCTGTATTGCAAGATAAAAAAATACGTGAAAATACACTCTACAACCTACACCCTCTATAAATTTTGGTTTAATGGACCATTCATATTGTGTATATCCAGCATCGTATTTTGTGCTTCTCCATTACGGTCGTTAAGAGATTGTTATTTTTTAATTTCATCCCTCAACTCTCATCCCCTGAATTTTAATTTTTATCGATAAAATAAATTAGCTTTTTCACACTAAAGAAATAAACATTGAAATTCCCCAAGGACTCACTTAAAAAAATGTTGACATCAATTATAAGTTTCTGTGCAGACTTCTTTTCCTAACTTTTATTTCTCAAAAAAAACTTTCATACGTTTTTTTACAAACAGTATCATCAATATTGGTTAACTTTTTTATTTATTATTTTCAACTTAAACATCCTATCTAAATAAAAGTGGCTCGAAAATCTCGCAATCAATGTTGTTGAAAACCTAAATATAAAAATAATAAAAAAAGCCTCATATGCGATTTAAGAAACATTTGTGCTTTTCACCGGAAAATAGTATATGAAAAAGAGAATTTTAATATAAAATCATAAAGTTTCGAATAAAATTTCAAAAATTAAGCAAATAGATTAATTTAATTGAGTTCAATTAAAAAACTTTTGTTTAAAAATGCTAATCCACAGTAAGAAAAACTATCCTCAATATTTCCTATTTCTGCATTTTTAGGTTATGTTGCCGTTAACTAGAAATACATGTTTTTGTTAAACATATTATTAGATTTCAAAGATCAATTCTCAGTAGATTATTTTTTTCGGTCTTGTAAACGATTTTTAATCATTAAGTATTTTTAAAACAAAAATCATCAGATTTTAAAGATTTTAACTTTTCAACCATTTTTAGGTTATTTTAGCGTCTTTCATCAAAAATTGATATTTTAAAATAAAAATCATTGTCATTCAAACCAGGTTTAGAATCTATTAAAATTTTTATATTATATTAATGTTTTTGATATGAAATTAAAGCTTTTGAATAAAAAAACTTACATTTCAAAGAATATTCACAACTGTTAAACATTCTAGGTTATGTTAGTGTTTTGCACAAAAAATTTTATTCTAAAACAAAAATCATAATTTGAACAAAATTTAGAATCTTTGAACCATTTTGGGTTATTTTAATGTTTTGTCTATGAAATTAAAACCTTTAATTTAAAAAATTTATATTTAAAAGAATATTCATAACTTTTAAGCAATTTAGGTTATGTTAGCGGTTTGCACAAAAATTTGTATTTTAAAATAAAAATTATTATAATTTGAACAAAATATGAAATTTTCTAACAATTCTGGAATATTTCTGTGTATTTAAATGAAAATTGATATTTTTTAAATATTAAAAAAAATTGTGTAAGACTCCTTGGTAAACTCAAAATGACTTTCTAAGTAAAAAAATAAATTTAAAGAAAATATTTTAAAAAGGTTTAAAAATGTTTTTAATGATACCAAAATTGTCGAAAAAGAAGTTGGAAGATTTTAAAGCGATTTCTTTACATTTCTTTAAACTTTAAATTTCTAAATTTTGTTAAATTTGAAATTATTTCGAAATATTTAAAGCAAAATGAATATTTTTAAAGAATTTGAAAGCGTTTTCAAGATTTGGAAAGATTACAAAATAATACAAAAAATTATAAGATTGCTGGTAAATTTTTCATTTTTAAAAATTAATTGTAAGAGAATATTTAAAAACATTTAAAAAAATAAATAAATAAAATCTAAGATTTTGAAAAAAGAACCTGGAAGCTTTTAAGGGCAATTTTTTAAAAATGTTCATAGCTTTTTGCAGATTTTGAGCAAAAAATTTCAAAGCTTATTAAGAATTTGTCAAGGTATTAACAATTTTTCTGAAGATTCGTAGGAAAATTTTTAATGAATTTTATTTGAAGATTATATTTAAAAAGAATTTAAATCAGTTCAAAAAGAAAATGTCGAGTATTTGAAGATTAAAAAAAAAATTTTTTATATTTTTGAGGATATTTAAATATTATATGATAAGAAACAAATTTTTTAAAGATTCCTAGCAATTTTTTTATCTAAACTATAAAAAAATTATTTAATTAAGAACATAGAAAATATTTGTATCACATAAAATTATTTTGTTTACTTTATTATTTTATTATTTAACAATGTTTGATTTTTTTAAATATTTGTACCGCGCTCATTGAATTTCAGTTAAAAATGAAAGGAATAATTCAATTCAGTTTAAAACATATTTAGGAACTTGTGAAGAGAATAAAAATATTTTAAAACTGAAATATTTCCGAAAACTTATAAAGTATTTTTAAATTGCTTGCAAATTTCTAAATGTCCTAAATATATTTTAAACTGACTCGAATTTTTTCTAAATTTGGGTAAAATACTGTGAAATAAACCAATATTATTCAAAAATTTATAGATTTTTTTCGATATATCTGAAATCTTCAAAAAAACTTTTTGAATTTTCTCAATAATCTTAGAAATATTATATTTATGAATCCTTAAAAACAAACTGATAATACTTTCCCAAAATACATTTTAAGCTCAAATTTAAGTTTTCAAACAATTTTTGAAATAAATAGTTATTCGAAAAATTTGTTTCATTAAAAAATAATTTTCCACCTCGAATCGAAAAACTGCAATCGTGCTGAGCGCGCTATTACTGATGCGAGTTGAATTATACAATATTTCAAGTAGTCAATGCTTATTTTTAATTTATAAATAAAATTTGTTGTTAAGATTGATTTACAAAAAAAACTTCAATCTAATCAAAGTTTTCGGATTTCCGAAATCGTGTATTCCTAATTGAGCCTGCTGAGCTTGAATTGGGAAATCTTGGTCCAATTAAAAAGGAAATGCAGCTCTAGGTCGTTAAGTCGACTCTGAATTCCAAGTCTATATGGGTATTCTTGCATAAAAATTTAAGAGGGCATTTCGCTTCTCGGCCCTCCGCATGAATTTTTTTACATCACATCACTTTACTCTATATTCATGTACTTCCTGAACACATGAAACTTTTACATCAAAAAAAGAGTAAACATCTCTTGAAATTCTGTATTTTATATTTTAAAAATGTACACTACCATTTGGCATTTCCTTGCATTAGGAAGTGACGAAAAATTAAATTCGAAATATTTTTTTTTAACTTTGAGAAAGCTTATTTAATTCCGTGTTGAATGTGTCTTACTTGACGCAATTTTGAGTAAGAGGGGCCGAGATATCATATGAGAAAGGCGCTATTGAAATTGCGTAACGCCGCGTTTCGCCAGAAATTTCTGAATAAGCTGCGGAGGCCTATTCGTCATTTGCACGAGTGCCTCGCGACCGAATGATTTTCGGCTTGTGTAAGCTTCTAAATTTTTTATGATAATTCGAGAAAATATAAAATTATTCGAAAACGGAAAATACTTTTTGAAACATAATTCTAAATTAATTTTTCAAAGAGTTACCAGCCTTCTAATACAAATTTATTTTAAATCTGATTCTCGCTAAAGGACGCTTTATTTTTACCAATTTAATAGACGAAAGAAGTAGTCATTTTTTTAAATAAAAAATTATCAACAAAATCGATAAATTATAAAACATTCCTGCACGTTCTTTCATTTATTTCCCTATATTCCCCTTTTTGTGGAATTCCTTTTTTTCCACCCGTTTTCACGACTTTCCTTTTTTCTCGTCTTTTCTCTTAAATGCGGACTGCATTTTTAAAACCCAATAAGAAAACCCAACAGTTTTTGGTCGAATTTTACTTCTTCTTGGTTAAAAACTCAACGAGTTTGTTTAAAAATTCAATTAGTTTGCCTGAAAGTCATCCTTTTTTAGATTTAACTATTTTATTAGAAAAATTGGTTTGTTTGGGTAGAAGGTTAATTTTTATAGCAGAAAAGTAACATTTTCTGGCTGAAAATTAACTTTTTTGGTTAAAAATTCAACTGTTTTCTTAAAAAATAGTCTTTTTGGCATTCAAATTCAACAATTTGGATAAATATTTTGTTGAAAATTCGTCTCGTTGAATTTAAAGTTTTTTAATTATTTGATTGTAAATGTAATTTTTTAGTTGAAAATTAATTATTTTTTGTTGAAAATTCTTCTTGCCCTGAAAAGTCAGGTATTTGTTTGCTGAACCATTTTTGTATGAAAATTCTACAATACAAAAGTCGCCTTTATACAAATTCCATTATTTTCTTTAAAATGAAATACATTATTTTTTTAATAAGAATTCGAGTGTTTTCTAAAAAAATATGCCTATTAGGCTTGTAAACTGAATTATTTCGTCGAAAATGCAACTTTTGTTATATTAAAAATCATCTTTGTACAACAATTTGTAAAACGATTTGATTTAAAATTGGCATTTTTTCTATGAAAGTTCAAGTATTTGTTTTGAAATGCAACAGTCTAGTTTAAAAATGATTTTGTGGTTAAAAATTACACTACTTGGCTGAAAATGCAACTTTCTTTGGTTAAAAAATTAATTTCTAGAGATTGAAAATTCAATTGTTTGGTTTTCTTTTGATAGAAAATTCATCTTTTTCGACTTGAAAATCTATTTATTTGGTTGAAAATTATCTTTGTAGATTAAAAATTCAGCTTCTTTTTTTAAAATTTAACTATTTAGTTAAGCATTCAACTGTTTTGTTAAAAATTCGTCTCTTTTCTTTGAAAGTTGAAATATATCTTTTTAAATGCAGCGGTGTGGTTGAAAAATAATTTTTTTGTTTTAATAATTCAACTATTTGATAAAAAATTCATCTTTTTCAACTGAAAATAAACTTTTTTTGCAAAATAAGCTATTTTGTTAAAAACTCATCGGGATTGGTCGAAAAATTAACTGTTTGGTTTTTTATTCATTTTCTTGAATAGAAAGTTTGCTTTTTTTGATTAAAATTATTTTTTGCAAAAAAGTACTTTTTGAATTCATCTTTCTTGATTGACAGTTAAATGTTTGATTAGAGAATTGAAATATGTTGTGAAAATTTCATCTGTTTTGTTTGAAAACTCAACTATCTTTTGTACAGTTTTTTTGCATTAAAAATTAATTTTTTGGAAGAAAAGTATTGTTTCATATTCATATTTCTTAGTTGAAAAATTTGTCCTCTCGCAGCAAACAATCATTTTTGTTGATAGAAAAGCATTTTTTTAACTGGTCTTTCTTGGTTAAAATTTCAAGTTTTTTAAACAAATTTTTCTGTTCGAATGAAAATTCATCTTTCTTAGTTGCAAATAAAAATTTGTGATTGAAAATTAAACTGTCTTCTGAAGAATAAATTTTTTTGACAATTCAACTATTAGGTTGAAAAAGCATCTTTCTTGTCTGAAACTAAATTTTTTATGGAAAATTGAACTATTTCCTAATAATTGATATTTTTTATCAAAAATTAAATTGTTTTATTGGCCATTCATCATTTTAATTAAAAAATGTGTCCCTTTGAATAAAATATTAATCTGTTTTTAACAAACATTTAATTTATTTGTTCTCCGTTCTTCTTTTTAATTAAAAAATTGGTTCTTTTGATTTAAAAATTCGTCTTTGTTGGCAGAAAAGACTTTCTTTTTTAATTCGTCCTTCTTGGTTGAAAATTAAACTTTTTGCTGAAAATTCAACTGTATTCTAAATAAATCGTCTTTTTGGCTCAAAATGCTGATAACTTGTTGAAAATCTAAAATATTTACATTAATTTTATTTTAAAAAGTGTATCCCCATGTTATTCCCGTATTTTATTTAAAAATCCAATATTTCCCGTTTTTAGAAAAATTTGGGGTGTGAAGTCAGCGGTTGTCATGAGTTGGTCCTTGCTGAGTTGATTCTGAATAATAGAATGAAATTCTGTATAAAATTTTCAAG
>JAWWLR010000127.1:46306695-46319645 GCA_035041075.1 Acraspis erinacei
TTATTATTCGGGAATTTTGCAGTAACGGGAATTTATTTTTTCTTTATTTTTCAGTCGACCCGTATTTTAAGAATTTAGAAAAGTTTGAATGTATTAAATAATTAATTTTTAATTCATATTCTTAAAAATTAGAAAAATTCTAAGATTCCTCGGAAAAATTTCCAATGATTTTTTATTTTGCAACATTAATTTAAAAGAACATTTAAAAAGATTTCAAAAGGTTTTAAAAATTTTCATAAAAAGAAGCTGGAAGATTTTAAGGCAATTTATTTAATTTATAACCATTTTTAAAAAAATATGAAAAATTAGAATAATTTTGAATGATATTTAACAGATTTAAAAAAGTTTCAAAAATAATTTTTTTTTAAATAATGATTAAAATTTTTTTTAATTCAATGTAAATTTCTGAAGATTCTGTAATCAAATTTTGGAGTATTTTAAGGATTTTGAGAAATTTCAAGATATTAAAGCTATTTTCCATGATTTTTTATCTTGAAAAATTATGTTTGGATAATTTTTAAAAAGATTTAAAAACAATGTGTTATTTATAAATAATATTTGAATTTTCGGTTAAAAAAAATTGTAATCGTTCATTTTCTAATGTTTCCAACTTAAAATTGTTTAAAATAATGTAATTTTGAAAAATTACACGTTAATTTATATTTCCACCAGAAATCTTTGAACTCTGGAATTATTGATCAAAGTTGTTAATGGAATATTTTGCAGTTCAACTGCATTTAATTTAAAATTGTTTAATTGAAAAGTGTAAATTTTTAAATTGAAACTATTTGCAAATGGGAACCTAAACGCAAAGGATTTAAATTAATTTTAATTCATAAATTCAAACGTTTTTAGTTAATTATTGTAATAGAATTATTGAATAAATATACCATATTTGCATAATTATGAGCAACTTAAATATTGATTGCAAAAATACATTATGAAAAAGTAATTGCAGTTTTCTGGAATAGGTATCCTACTTTTTAATTGACTTGCAGATAATTCAGGTGCTAATTTATCTTTTCAATGTTGTTTCTACCTTTGCATTCTTAATTAGATGCAATAACCATTAATTTTTGTAAAAAAAATTATATGGCAGATATAACAAAGTAATTTACATATGAGTATCCTTTCTTGTCAGACGGATTTACGAGATTCATAATTTATGATGACTTTGTGTAGCTCTTCGCCTGGGGTGATTGCTATAGTGATTGATCAGCGACCTAGGTCTGATCAATGTTACGCAACGCGCGTGTTATTTAAATAAGCAACGCGGGAATTCGTGATTAATCTAAAAATGTGTATTTCCTGTTGCACTTCGTATTATAATAATAATAATATAAATAATAATGATAAATAATTTATGGAAACTTCCTTCTAATGCTATATTTATCATTTTAGTTAAGAATTTATTTTTTTGGTCGATTTGTTTTTATGTGAAAGTTGAACTATTTTTTTTTGAAAATTGAGATACTTTGTGAAAAATTTATGTTGAAAATTTATATTCCCCATAGTTGAAAGTACAACCATTCATTTTTTTCTTGACTGAAAAATATTTGTTTGTTGAAAATTGTACTTTTGTTGAAAATACGGGACGACTGAAAAATTCAAAAAATAAAATTCCCGACACTTTAAAATTCCCGAATTGGAAAATTCCCTGATAATAAAATTCGCGAATAATAAAATTGCCTAAAAATAAAATTACCCAATTAAAAAATTGCAGAATATTAAAATTCGCGAAAAATAAAATTGCCGAAAAATAAAAATACGGAATTAGAAAATTCCCGAATAATAAAATTCTCGAATAATAAAGTTCCCGAATGATAAAATTCACCACTGTTAATAATATTACCGAATGGGAAAATTCCCGAATAATAAAATAGCCAACACAAAATGTTCGAATTATAAAATATACAAATTGGAAAATTGCCGAATTTAAACAATTACAATTTTTTCATAAATATTTTTTATTGATTACCAATACAATAATGAATTTTTTTAAATAATTTTTAATGTTTAAAATTTATAAAATTATTGTTTGAATTTAAAATTAAATAATTTTTAATAAAATATTTCTTGATGACGCATTGTTTTTTAAGTGCATAGTATTTTAAAAAATACAAAAAACGTTCGCAAAAATCGAATTTTAAATTTATATATATTTTTTGAAAATTGATATAAGTTACGATTAAAACAGAGGTTGATTTTTTTGGTTTCGAGGGGAAAATTTTGTCAAATTTAACTAAATACCTGCAAGCTAAATTCTCATTTTTCAAACGTGAAAATTCGATTTTTTACACCTTCTAAACTTGACCAAATTTACCCCTCGAACAAAAAAAAACTCACCCACTGTTTTCATCATACATTAGAACAATTTTCAAAACAAAAATATATATATATATATTATAATTTTGAAAATTTTAAACATTAAAAATAATTTAAAAGAATAAATATTCATCATTGTATTTGTAATAAATAAAATATAGTTAAAAAAATTATAATTGTTTAAATTCGGGAATTTTCCAATTCGGATATTTTATAATTCGGCAATTTTCCAATTCGGTAATATTATTAACTTCCGGGAATAATATTATTCGGGAATTTTCCAATTCGGCAATATTATAAACTGTCGGGAATTTTATTATTTGGGAATTCTCCAATTCGGGAATTTTATAATTCGAAAATTGTATTATTCGAAAATTTTATTATATGGGAATTTTCCAATTATGTATTTTTAATCTTCGGCAATTTTATTATTCGTGAAAATATCCGGGAATTTTCAAATTCGGTATTTTTATTTTTCACCATTTTTAATTATTCGGGCATTTTCCAATTCGGAAATTTTCCAGTCTCGGGAATCTTATTTTTCGGGATTTATCAGTCGTCCCGAAAATACGTCTGTTTGGTTCAAAATTAAATTTTTAACTGAGAATTAATTTTTTAAACTGAAATTACTATTTTTTAACTGAAAATTAATGTTTTTATCTGAAAATTGAACTTTTACATTCTTGATTGAAAATTTATTTTTTGAATTTGAAAATTGAACTATTTGGGTTAAAAATTCTTTTCTTTTTTCATAGAAAATTATTCTTTCTCGGTTAAAACTGAACTGTTTTGATAAAAATTATACTTTTGGGTTACAAATTTAACCATTTTGTAGAAAATTTAGTTTTTTCGTTTTAAAATTTTTTTCTTCGTAGAAATTTCACCTTTTTTGTTATAATTATTCCATGTTTGGTTGCAATTTTTGTGTTTTTGTTGAAAATCCAACTATTTGTTAGAAAATTAATTAATTTAAAAAATTCATCTGGTTTGTTATAAAATTAATTTGCTTTATTGAAATTCTCTCGACGTCGGTTGGAAATTCAACTATTTTGGTAAAATCTTTTAATTATTTAATTGAAAATTCAACATTTTAGTTTAAAATTAACTTTTTTGTTGGAATTTTATATTTGGTTTAAGTTAGTTGAAAATATAACAGTTTCGTTACTTTTTTTATTTCCTAACTGAAAAATCGGATTTGGTTGAAAATTCAGCTCTGATTGAAAATTTGTTTCACTTTGGTTAATAGTAATTTTTTAAACTGAAAATTAAGTTTTTTAACTTAAATTCGTCTTATTCGGTAAAAAAGTAATCTTTTTCGTTGAAAATTTAACTATTTTTGTAGAAAATTCAACTTTGGGTTAAAAATTTGACTACTATAGAGAAAAGTCGCCCTTTTGGCCTAAAAATTGAAAAATTTTGATAAAAACTTCGACTGTTTTATTGAAAATGATCTTTATTGTTGAAAATTTATATTTTAGGGTTAAAAATTCAACAGTTTTTTTTAGTTTTTCTCTTTTTTTACCCGAAAATTTTGTTTCGTTGAAAATTCTGCAACTGTTTATAAACTTTAACTGTTATATTGAAGATTAAATTAATTGTTGAAAATTTATATTTTTTTTAGTTTATTGAAAAATCTTTTCTGGTTGAAAAGTCAACTCGTGTAGGAAATTGGTCTTTTTGATTAATTTTTTTTTAACTGAACATTAATTTTTTAACTAAAAAATTAACTTTTCCACTTTTTGTATCAAATTTGGATTTTTAAGCTGAAAATTGAACTATTTTCTTAAAAATTTAACAATTTGGAAGAGACCTTAGCTTTGTATTGAAAATAAATTGTTTGCTGGAAATGCATATTTTTGGCTTGAAAATTCCAAAACTTTGTTAAGTTTTTTTTTACTGCAAAATTTTTCTTTGCTAAAAATTCCACTCTATTTTTGAAAATTAATTTTTTCGTTTTGAACGTTCATCTTCATAGGTTGCAGTTTCAGGGTTTTGGTAAAATTTCATCTTTGCGGGTTTAAAAGTAAAATATTTTTGGGAAGAAATCGTATTTTTTCAGTAATTTATTCTCCTATAATTTGCTTATTTTCGTGAAAAAAGCACGCTATTTCCCCTATTAAAAAAAAGTTTATTCAGTCCTTTTCAGTAGTTTTGAGTTTAATTTCTCCATCAAGAAGAGAAATAATTTAAAAAAGGGTTTATAAATTGAACTTAAAGTTTTCAATTTAAAAAAATTAAATCTGCAACTGTTTTTCTTTTATAAATATCCACTTGGCAAAGCAATCTACTTTCGTCCTTCGTTACGTTAAAATTCCTCTCCAAAGGAAACCGTATTTTTACACAAACCCTCATGACGCAACGTTTCAATAGTACCTGAAAATTCGAATTTTCATCGCTTTCGAGATTATTGCGATTTTTAGGTAACCGCTATTTGCTAAATTATATGGTAGCTTTCACAAAGTTTAATTTCGTCGAAAGCTTTCCTACATGTGGAATAAATATTTCGAGTCTCATAAAATCTTGCATTACGTCTCTAGTTTCGGTAATAAAAGTTACGATCAGATTGTGTAAGAAAGGTTACGTCCGCATTAAAAAAACCTTTCATTATTTCTTAAACCTGCGTCTTTAATATTTCTTTTTTTTTAATTAACATACTTTACACTCTTTCCCTTATTCCCTTTTTCCCTAATTTTTTAGGGAATCCTCCCCTTTTTCTTCGTTTTTCGCTTAAATTCGACCCGAATTAATTGAACCCAACAAGAAAATTTAGAAATTTCTGTTTGAGAGTTAATTCTTTTCTATTTTCATTTTAAATGTGTCCTTTTGGATTCGAAATTCATCTTGGTAGCAAATCATCTTTCGTGGTTGAAAATTAACTTAAATTAAAAATTTAAATTCAACTGCTTGGAGAAATTCTATTTTCGTGATTGAAAATTCATGTTTTTATTTTGGAAAAGCAACTATTATTGTAAAAACTCCACTCTTTAATTGAAAATTAGATTCTTGTTGGAAATTTATATTTGCAGGTTGAAAATTCACCTACTTTGCATAAATTTCATCTTTTTGTTTTAAAAATTCACCTATTTGTTAGAAAATTCCACTGTTTGGTTGAAAATTAACTTTTTTATTGAAAATGTCTATTTTTGAGTTAAAAATTCAACTATTCTGTTCAAAATTCGTCTTTTTGATTAAAAAATTTAACTATTTGAAAGAATATTCCACGGTTTATTTGAAAATTAACTTTTCTATTAGAATTTTCCATTTTCGGGTTGAGAATTCCACTATTTTATTTAAAATCCGACTTTTTGTTTTATAAATTCAACTATTGAATAGAAAACTCTACTATTTGGTTGAAACTTAACTTTTTCGTTGAGAATTCTTATTTTTCGTTTGAAAATTCAACTGCGCTTTATTCAAGATTTGTTGCTTTGAAAAATCAACTATTTGGTAGAAAGTTCCACTATTTGTTTGTAAACAAAATTTTTTGTTGAAAGTGTTTATTTTGGGGTTGACAATCCAACTAATTGGTTAAAAATTCAACTATCTGTTTCGAAAAAGCAACTATTATCGTAAATTTCCACTATATATTTGAAAATTACGTTCTTGTTGAAAATTTATATTTTCAGGTTACAATTTACCTACTTTGGTTAAATCCCTGTTTTTGTTTACAAAATTCGTATATTTTTTAGAAAATTCCACTATGTGGTTGAAAGTTTATCTTTCTTATTGAGAATTGTTTTTTTTTTTGGGTTTAAAATTCAACTATTCTGTTCAAAATTGGTCTGTTTTTGTTAATAATTGAACTATCTTCGTAGAAAATTCATTTATTTGATTAGAAATTAAAAACAAAAAATTCAGAATTTATAATTTCGGTTTGAAAATTCAACTTCTTTGACTTAAAATCCATAGTTCCACTATTTGATCAGAAATAAAAAATTTTGTTGAAAATTTATATTTTGGGGTCTGGTAACTACCATTTTTGTAAAAAAATTTCTATTTTCCTGTTAAGAATTCAACTATTTTGTTCAGAATTCGTCTTTTTGTTTAAAAAATTCAACCATTTGAAAGAAAATTCCACTGTTTGTTTGAAAATTCACTTTTTTATTGGAAAATTTTCCATGTTCGGGTTCAAAATTAAACTATTTTATTCAAAATCCTTCTTTTTGCTTTAAAAATTTAACTATTTCATAGAAAATTCAACTACTTCATTGAAAAATAATAAAATAAATAAAATAATAAAATATCTGGTTCAAAATAAACTTTTTTGTTGAAAGTTTCTATTTTCGGGTTTAAAATTTCTCTTTTTGTGTTGAAAATTCAACTATTTTCAAAGAAAATTCCACTATTTTATTGAAAATTAACATTTATGTTGAATATTTATATTTTTTGATTGAAAATGCACCTATTTTGTTAAAGTTGGGGTTTGTAGTGTTAAAAATGCAATTATTTATTGAAAATTAATCTTTATTAGTTAAAAACCAAATTTTGAAAAAAATTCGAGTGTTCTCTAAAACAATTCACTTTTTTAGTTTGAAAATTTAACTATTTAATTAAAAATGCCTCCATTTTTCGTTAAAATTTACTTTTTTTTCAATTCGACCATTTGATTGTAAATTCAAATATTTTCTTAAAAATTGGATTATTTTGTTAAAAATGCAACAAATCTTTTTGGTTGAAACTGTACTGTTTTGTTGAAATTTTTAATTTTTTGATTGGAAAATTCGCCTTAATTAGTTGATAATAAATTGATTTGCTAAAAATTCAACTCCTTTTAAAAAGATAGTATTTTCTCTTGAAATCCTATAATCCTATGACTCCTTCAATCCTATTGGTTAAAAATACAACTGTTTGGTTAAAAATTTATCTTTTTTGTCAAAAATTCAATATATTTCAGAGTGGAGTCTTAGGAATTTAAAGCGATTTAAATTAATTTTAATAAGGTACCTGCATTCATTTAAATTTAAAAAAACTTACTCCCCAATTATTCCCCTATTTTCGTGAAAAACCACCCTAGTTTTCCTGTTTTCAGATAGTTTTGGCCTCTGGAGTCTGATATTTTTTTTACTTAAGAATATAAAATTGTAATCTCTGTATTTTTATTTCTCTACAACAAAATTTCTAAAAAATTAATAATTTATTTTCTAGGTGATGGAGGCACTGGAGGAGATGGAGAACCTCTTGGTTTCAATGCGGACGAAAAGTCAGGATATCACACAAACTTATATTTGTACAACGTAAGTTGGTAATTTTATAATTAAAACACTGTAAGAAAGAAGAAAAAAGTATTTTGAACAAAGAAGTAATTTTTGGTATCGAAACATTTTTTAAGTGACGATTTGTCTAAGAATGGCCCACTCAGCCGAAGAAGATGTGGAATTCGGGACAGTGAGGGTACGTGGGTTAGCGTTCGCAGATCATAAGGTTCTTATGGCAGAGTCAATCGAAGGCTTTCAAAATTTATATAAAAATGTATCAGTGGAGTGAATTAACGTGTTATTAATTACTTATCCTGAAAAGGAAATGGCCTAATGATATAATAATTATAATAATAATAAGAATAATAATCACACGATTATTGATAATTGATTGGAAAATTACTTTGTTTGTAAAGTCTTTTTCTGTCATAATAATTGTGCCTTTTTAAAAATGAATTAAAAGCTTAAAATTAAAAGGAATGTCAGTAAAGTGGTTATAAGGATGATAAAAAAACGTGTTTTTAGGGTGAAATGTTTAATGACTTTAGTAATCCAACCAGCGAAGTATTAAATTCTCATGATACAGGTTTAATATTGTTTTCCTCAAAAGCATTTAACTGCTTAGTGCTCAGCAGATAAACAGATTTTCTAATTCGTTAATCATCGCCGTCATAGCTGTGTTAAGTATTCTCGTGGAATGCACACAATTCATTAAGTTGTCGCTCTGGCTCAACAGAGATGATAAAATATAAGGGGGTTGCTGCATATTTCCCATTTTTTTGTATTCACAGTTAACTTAAAAGAACGCTAATAAATTAACGTAATTTCGAAAGGAAATTTTTTTCAAATAAGTTTGATTTTTTTAGATTTAAAAAATATATTTTTTTAAATTTTTGTGGGCAAATCTGTTTGTTTCGACGGATCTCCGGAAGATATGCAGTCATAAATAAATATAGCCGCTTGTTACGTAAGATATTTTGATGCCTGTAAATCACTGAAAAAAACTAAAAGATGAACAATTTGGTAGAAAAGTCATATATTTAGTTTAAAGATTAATTGATTTGTTGAAAATTAATTTTTTGCTAGGCGAAAATTCATCATTTTGTTTAAAAAGGCATTGTCTTTTTTAGAAAATTTTACCATTTTTTTAAATTCATTGTTTTTATTAATTTATTTTTTAATTTAACTATTCCATTTTGGCAGAATATTTATATTCTGTAGCTGAAACTTCAACCATTTGCTTCTGAATTTATTTAATTTGATAAAAATTCGTCTTTTTGGTGGAAAATTAATCTTCTCGGTTGTTAATTTTAACTATCTGTTTGAAAGTTTTAGATTGAATGTTGAATTTTTTTTTAGTTAAATTAAACTAATCTGTTTTCGTTGACAATTAACTTGGTTTGTTGAAAATTTGTCTTTCTTATCCTAATCAACTGTTTTAAATTAAAAATTAAAATTTTTGTCGTTGAAAATATCAACTCTTACATTTTTATTTTAAAAATTCGTATTTTTTGTTGTATTAAATCAATTTTTTGATTAGAAATGCAATTTTTTGATTGACAATTAAACTTTTTTTATTTAAAATAAAAATATTTTTCGTTCAAATATTAGCTATTATATTTTTCGTTGCAAATTAACTTTTTTGTTGAAAATTCATATTTTCGGGTTCAAAATTCAACAGTTTTGTAGAAAACTCATCTTCTTTCAAAAATAAGCTACTTGGTTAAAAATTTATGTAATTTGTTGAGAATTCGTCATTTTTATAGAAAATTAATGTTCTCGCTTAATGTAATTTTAACTGTTTGGTTAATAATTGATGTATTTTTCCGTAATTCTTTTTTTTTTTTTGTTAAAATTAAAACCAATTTTTTTTTAATTCAGCTGTTTGAAAACTTAATTTTGTATGTTGAAAATTTGTCGTTTTTTATTAAATTAAACTTCTTTTAATTAAAAATAAAAATATTTTTTTAGTTTAAATATTAATTCTTCCATTTTTCGTAGAAAATTGATCTTTTTTAGTTGAAAAGTTAATTGTTCTTGATTATTATATTTTCTTTCAAAAGTCATCTTTTTACGTTGAAAATGTTTGTACTTTGTTGAAGATTAATTTTTTGTAGGTTGATAATTAATTTTTTAAAGTAAAAATTAAATTTATGGTTTGAAAATTCAACTTTTTTTTTAAATTCTTTATTTTGAGTTAAAAAATCAATTGTTCTGTAGAAAGCTCATCGGCTGGGCTTAAAATTCAATATATTAGTAGAAAATTGAACTAAATTGTAGGCAATTTATTGTCTTTGCTGAAAATTAATTTTTGAAATAAGAATTTCACGATTGCTATTTTGGTTAAGATTTGATATTTTTTAGTTCAAAAAAACTGTTTTGTTAAGAATTGATGTAATTTGTTGAAAATTCGTCCTTTTTATAGACAATTAATTTCCTTTTTTAAAAATTCAACTATTTAGTCCAAAGTTGATACATTTAGTTGATAATTCATCTTTTTGGTGGGAAATTCAACAGTACAAAATAAAATTCCTTATTTTTTGTGTTGAAAAATCTTCCAAAATTATGAAAATATTAATTTTTTTAATACCCTTTCTCAGGAAAAAACTGACTCAGTGAAGTAAATTTGACTGAAAGTAAGTTAATTAGACTGATTTTAAGATGATTCAAATAAATTTTAAATTTGACTGACAATCTTAATTAAGACTGCATTGAAGATAATTTGACAGAATTTTAATTAATATTGGACACTCAATTTAAGTTGGCTTAAGTAAATTTTAGTTGCGTTGACTAGATTTAAGTTATTTGTACTAAATTTAGGTTAATCCTACTAAATTTAAATTTAAAGGACTGAATGTAGACTGACTAACTTAAAGTTAATTTCAAATACGCTTAAGATAGTTCTGCAGAATTAAAATTATTTTTGTTTCTGAATCTAAGTTACTTTACAAAATGTAGGTCAATTTGACTGAATCTAAGTTACTCAGACGGAACCTAAGATGATTTGACTGAATTTAAATCTTGACTGACTAGGAGACTAGGTTAAGACTGCAGTGAACATAACTTGTCAGAATTTGAGTTAATATGTGTGGCTGAATTTAAGTTACTTGAAGTAAATTTAAGTTGATTTGGTTAGATTTAAGTTATTTGTACTAAATTCAGGTTAATCCGACTAAATTTGAGTTATTTTGGCAAAATTTAAGATAGCTCGACTAAATTTAAGTTTGAAGTACCTAATTTATAGTCTGAATGACTTTAAGTTAATTTGGACTACGTTTAAGATAGTTCTGCGGAATTAAAAATAATATTAGATACTTAATTCAAGTTGCTTAAACAAGATTTTTAAAAAATCAAGTTAGTTATACTAATGCTTCGTTATTTTTATAAAATTTAAGATAAATTGACTAAGTTAAAGTTTAAATGACTGAATTTATATTCTGCTGATTTCAAGTTAGTTTCGACTACATTTAAGGTAGTTCTACAGTCTACAGAATTACAATTCATGTGTTTGACTGAATTTAAGTTACCTAAATAAAATATAAGTCCATTTGACTAAATTTAAGCTAATTATATCGAACTTACGATGATTCGAATAGAGTTAAAATATGACTGATTGGTTTATTCGAACTGCATTTAAAAAAATTTCGACAGAATTTGAATTAGTATTTGTTACTGTTTTTAAGTTTATTTAACTAAATTTAAGTTTCTTAGACTATATTTAAGTTACTTAGACCGAACTTAATATAATTAGACAGATTGTAAGTTATTTAGAAAAAATCAGGTTATTCCTAGGACTGCATTGAAGATAAATGGACTTAGTATAAATAAATAGTGTATACTAAATTTAAGTTACGTGAACTTAAAATTTGAATTTCCATTTATATTCAAGTAAATTAAACCTAAAATTTTGTTTTCTCAGATATACATATACCTTACCTTTCAAAAAATACTTTTAATTCTCTTTGTTTCTAATAAATATTTATTGTCTTTAAAAACGAACTTTTATTGTATTTTTATTTAAACTTTTTCAAGGAATGTTTAAATTCAAGAAAGCTTGACCTATCAAATTAGGAGCGAAAAGAAAGAAAGAAAGAGCGAATGAATAGCAATTAACTAAGAAAGAATACTTTTTGTAACTTCGAAGCCTGAGGATAGAACTTTTTCTTTTCGAAAGACAATTAAAGCTTGCCGGCTCCTCGAGATTTCTCGCGCTTTAATGAAGAACTCTTCAAACCCAGTCGCGGTTTCAGTTGTCCTACTTTTTCAACCGCTAAAACCTCTTCCTAATACTTTTTGTATTTCTTTGCAAAATATTATATCAACTAGGGTGGTCAACAATGCATGGGAAATATGTTTTCTTGAATTTTCAAGCTTAGGGGCCCTACTTAAACTAATTACAGTCCTTTGGGTATGGGGAGGGGGAGTCAACTATTTATTTTATTTTCTTTAAAAACTTTTTTTTTAATTCATTTTTTTAGTTGCAGATTCATCGTTTTAGTTTAAAATTCATTTAATTGATCGACAATATTGAACTATTTTTCGAAAATTTATTCTTTTTTTATTGAAAATTTAACTATTCGATTTTTGTCAGAAAAAAAATACTTTTTTAGTTGAAATTTGAACTATTTGTTTGGAAATTTATGTATTTTTGTTAAACGCTCGTCCTTTTTGGGAGGAAATTAACCTTCTAGGTTGAAAATTTCAACTCTCTGTTATTTAATTGATGTATTTTGATCACAATTTTTTGTAGAAAATTAATTTTTTCGGTTAAAACGAAACTGTTAGGTAAAAAATTAACTGTTAGGTTTAAAATTGATCTGGTTAAGTTAAGAATCGATTTAAGTTTGTTTTTTGGAAATTTGTCTTGTTTGATTAAATTAAACTGTTTTTTATTTATAATTAAAATATTTTTAGTTTGGTTTTTTTAAAGAGAAAGCTAATCCTCTTGGCTGAAAATTTATTGACGTACTTGGTTGAAAATTTACATTTCTTGTCAGAAATAGAATCTGTTTTCTTGAAAATTAATTTTTTCAATCTGAAATTTCCCAATTTAATTTTTCTTAGAATTTTTTTTAACTTATTTGGTTGGAAATTTCTGTATTTTCTTACAAATCTAGATTTTTTGATGCAGAAAATAATTTTTTTGTGTGTAAAAAATGGATCTGTTTGGTTGAAAATTTAACTGCTTTGTTGAAAAATCTGTTTTTGTATGCTGAAAATTAATTTTATTTAATGAAAATTTACAAATTTAGTTCTGAATTCAACTGTGTGGTTGAAAATTGACTTTTTTTAAATTAATGTGTTATAAAAAAATTAACTATTGCATATTTGGCTGAAATAGGTCTTTTTTAATTAAAAAATTCAGCTGTTTGGTTGTAAATTTATGTCAATTATTAAAAATTCGTCTCTTTTAGTAGAAAATTAATCTTC
>JAWWLR010000127.1:46319745-46353085 GCA_035041075.1 Acraspis erinacei
TTCTTTATTGAACATTTTTCTAGTCAACAAGGATAGAAGATTCAGCAATTTTGTAAAAAAGGCAACTGTT
Organism: Acraspis erinacei; assembly: GCA_035041075.1. Classification (NCBI taxonomy): domain Eukaryota; kingdom Metazoa; phylum Arthropoda; class Insecta; order Hymenoptera; family Cynipidae; genus Acraspis; species Acraspis erinacei. The sequence goes on from JAWWLR010000127.1 coordinate 46,319,816, forward strand.
TAATTAAAAATGTAATTGTTTTATAGAAAATTAGTTTTTTTTGCAGAAAAATAATTTTTGGTAACAAAAATTTGACGATTGTGTTTTTGGTTGAAAAATGATATTTTTAGTTTAAAAAATCAACTGTTTAGTTTAAAATGTATGTAAATTAATAAAAATTCATCTTTTTTAGTAGAAAATTAATCTTCTTGTTTGAATATTTTTCTTTTAAACAAGTCTGGAAAATTCAACAAGTTAATAAAAAATTCAACAGTTTAATAAAAAATGCATTTACCCTGCAGAAAATTTGCTTATGCATTTTAAAAATTAATTTTTTAAATTAAAATTGGAAAATTTGGTCGAGAAGTGAACTGTTTCGAGCAAAATTAACTGTTTAATTGAAAATTCTAATTTTTTTGCGGAAAGTTTAAATCTTTCCTTGAAAATTCCTCTTTTTACTTAAAAAAATAAATTGGTAAAAATTTCATCTTTTTGGTTAAAAAAAATTGGTTAATTTCATAAGAAAAAGTACGATTTTAAAAATTCCCCTTCAGTTAAAATAATTCACTTTCAACTAAGAAGAAAGGATTTTTCAATAAAGTAGTTACATTTTCTACCAAATTAATGTTTTTAAAATAAAAAAATTAATTCCGTTCAAAAACAGTCGAATTAAACCAAAAAATATGCCAAGAAATTAATTTTTAACCAAAAGAAAACGAATTTACGATGAAATACTTCAATTTTTAAGCAAATAAATTAATTTTAAATTAAAATAATGAATCATTATATACAAAATTTAATTAACGTAATAGTTAAATTTGCAACCATACAGATGTATTTTCAAACAAAAAAGATGAAAAAAGATAGCTTTTCGGCAAAAAATTAAATAGTTAAATTTTCAGTTAAAAATGAATTTGCAATAAAAAAACTAATTTTTAATCAAGGTTATGAATTTAGTACCAAAAAATAAATTTCCTATCAAAAATAGATTAATTTTTCACCTTATATAACTATTTAATCAAGTTAGGTTTTTTTAAAGGAATTTTCAACTAAATAGCTGCATTTTCAACTGATAATTTTAAATGTACACTAGAATGCCGATTGAGTAACAGTGTGGGGAGTTGCTTGCAAATAGCCTTGTTACTAAATCGGGAGGATTGAAACGTAAACAGTCACATAGCCTGAACAGTTTCCAATGCGAATGCATAATATTGCGCAATATACTCGACTGAGTACTCGCGCACTGCGTCTTTTTCGAGAGCTGTTCCAGAAATAAAAAAACCTGCTGTTACGAAATCGGGTTTTTTGATTTACTACAATTTTATCGCTATAAGAAAGAAACTTCTTTTCTTTAAAAAAACTCGGTTCATTTTCCAACATTTTTTTTATAGATTTTAAAGAAAATCTTATATAATTTAAAGATTTTCTTTAAAAGCTATAAAAAATGTTGGAAAATGAACCGAGTTTTTTTAAAGAAAAGGTAATTAGTGCGCGCATAGCGCGCACAATGATCTCGTTACATGAAATGGAACTTGTTTCACTTGGGTTGAAGTATTTATTATCTTCTCGCAAACGCTCTTTCATTTTCAATTATCGCTTTTCGTATTACACTTTGCTCTACTTTTTTAATACCTTTCGCGTATATAAAAGTTCGAACTGCGCTGATGATATAAAGTTTTATATCAAGTTTTCAAGATTGATAGTGGAAATAACAGGTTTAACTTTACGACCTTTAGGAGAGCTTATCGGCACTCTTGTTGTTGGATTATATAAATTTTTCTTTCAACGAATCTTTAAGAAGCACTGTTATTTTTTCAGATGAGAGAAACAGGGTTGTTTTTAAACTAAAGTAATGCAAAATTCAATATGGAAAGTGAATCAAAAATGTAAAAGTTAAATTATCAGTTTTGAAATTAGTTTTTAACAAACAAAAAAATAAAAATCAACCTGCTAGATTCAACAAAAAATATGCATTTTTAAGCAGATGCATTTTTTATCAACAGAGATAAATTTTTCCAACCAAACAGATGAATTTTCTAACATACAATTACATTTTCAACCGAAAAATACGAATTTTTAACAAAAAAGTTAGACTTTAAACGAATTGTTTCAATTTGTACCAAACTATTGAATTTTCAATTCAAAGGTATGAATTTTCAACAAAAAATTGACTTTTGATCCAAAAATATGAACTTTCTATCCAAAATAACAAATTTTGAACAAAATAGTTGACTTTTAAACCAAAAAGGCAAATTTTCCACTAAAAGGCAAATTTTCAATAAAATAATAAATAAAAATAAACAAAAAATGGAATAGTTCAATTTTTATTTTTAAAAATTCCTTTTTAAAGAAACAAAAATTAATTTTCATCTAGATGATTACAACCAAACAGAAAAATTTTTCAACAGAATAGTTGAATCCTCAACCAAAAAGATAAATTTTTAACTTTTTTTCTATAGCCGAAAAGACGAATTTTTAACAAAATACACGAATTTGTTACCAGAAAGTTGAATTTCCAACTAAAAAAGATAACTTTACAAACAAAAATGGAATGGTTACATTTTTAGATAAAAAAAACTAATTAGATAAAAAGAATTTGCTTAGAAAAGAAATGTAATTAAGAACAATTTGAATTCAACCGAAAGATGAATTTTTAGCCAAATAGTTAAGTCCTCAACCTAATTGAGAAAATAAAAATAAAAATTTCACGAAAAAGACAAAATTGTAATGAAATACAAAAATCTTCAACCAAAAAACATGCATTTTTAACTAGATAAATTCTAGAAAAGAAGATGAAAATTTTAATAAAATAATTGAATATTCAATCACACAGATGAATTTTCGAATCAAAAAGACGAATTTTCTACCAAACAATTAAATTTATAATCCGCAAATACGAATTTTTAGATAAAATGTTAATTTTTGAACTAAGAGTTTAATTTTCTTCCAAATTATTGATATTTTTAATTTTTAGATAAAAGGTTAATTTTTGAACTAAGGGTTTAATTTTCTTCCAAATTATTGATTTTTTTAAGTCAACAAGAGAGACTTTCTACAAAAAACAGTTGAATTTTTAACCATAGAGCAATGAATTCTCAACGAGAAAGTTATTTTTCAACTATAAGAAAGATGAATTTTTAAGAAAATATTGTAATTCACATTTAAAAAAATGGAATTTTCAACAAAGAAACTTAATTATCTACTCAAGAAGACGAATTTACAACAAAATATATGGATTTTCTACTATTCTATCTCTATCTCTATATCTATTCTCATCGAAAAAGTTGATTTTTGAAGAAGCTAGGTAAATTTTTTTAAAAATAGTTGAATTTTCAACGAAAAATGTGAGTTTTTGCTACAAAACAGTTCAATTTTCCACAAAAAAATGTGAGTTTTTAACAAACAAGTTTAATTTGTACCAAATAGTTAAATTTTCTACCAAAATTGTTGATTTTTCAATCGAAAAGATTAATTTCCATCCAAACAAATTAACTTTTAACAAAAACAGCCCACCTTTTTACAGAATACAACAAATTTAATCTAAGCAGATGCATTTCTTATCAGAAGAGATCAGTTTGAAATAAACAAAAAAAACGAACTTTCTACAAAACAATTAAATTTTAACCCGAAAATATTAATTTTTATCAAGACAGTTTTTATTTATTTTTTATATATAATTTTTTTATTTAATTTTTAAAATAAAAGATAGATTTTAAACAAAACAATTGCATTCTAAGCCACTTTCAAAATATTTTGTATGTGAAATTATTTTAATATGACATACAAAATAGTTGAATTTATTAAAAAAAGACAATGTATTAACTTTTTCGGATTAAAAAATTATTTTTCAAAAAAAAAAAGCAAAAAAATTTTAAACAAAATTGTTAAAGTTTCAATCCTATAGATGAATTTTAAACTATTTAAAAATATGAACCAGTAACAAAAAAAATGAATTCTCAGCAAAGTATCATGCTTTTAATCAAGTAGTTTGTTTTTCAACCAAAAAAAGATGTATTTTCAACAAAAAATGGAATAGTTGCTATTTCAACCAAGAAATCTTCAAATTTAAATCGAAAGCTGTTGCATTGAACCAAAAAATACAAATGTTTAAAACTTTCCGTTTTAATTTTAAAAAATGTTGAGTGTCGGAAACCTAAATTCTATAAGAGCATTCTGAAGAACTTGTTGACATTGAGCAACTAATCTTTAAGAATTATTGTTTTTCCAGAATAAATAAACAAAAAATGTATTTTCCGACTAAAGTATTTTAAAATTCAATGAAGAGAATTAACAATGGAGAAATTCGAAAACAAATGCATAACAAATTGCCGTTATTATTAACAAATTGTTTGAGGGTTAAGCACCTAAATTCGATAAGAAAATTTTGAAGAACTTGTAGACAGTGAGCAACTAATTTTTAAGAATTATTGTTTTTCCAGAATAAATAAACAAAAATTTGGTTGTCCGACTAAATTATTTTAAAATTCAATGAAGAGAATTAACAATGGTATTATTAACAAATTTTTTTAGGGTTAAGCACCTAAATTCCATAAGAACATTTGGAAGAACTTGTAGACAGGGAGCAACTAATCTTTAAGGAGCATTGTTACTTTTTGCAGATTAGAGAAAAAATATTTTTTCCGACTAAAGTAATTCAAAATACAACGTAGAAGGTGAATAATAAATTAATAAAAATTCCGTCATTATTATCGAATTATTTGAAGTATAGAAGCCTAAATTCCATAAGAACATTCGAAAGAACTAATCTTCAAGAAGCATTATTAATTTTTCAGATTAAAGAATAGAAAATTTTTCGGTGAAAGTAATTCAAAATGCAATATGGACGGTGAAGAACAAATTAATTTGACATTTTCGTTATTATTATCAAATTTTTTGAAGGCTAGACACCTAAATTGCATAGGAATATTCTAAAGAACTTGATGAAAAGTTAGCAACTTATCTTTAAGAAGCATTCTTATTTTTGAATATTAAAGAAACAAGATTGTTCTTTTTGAATAAAGTAACGAAAAATGAACAACAATTACATAAAAAGTACCTTTATTATGAACAAATTATTTAAGGTTTAGAAACCTAAATTCCATAAAAATATTCTGAAGAAATGATCTGCAATTTGAAGGAAAAAAAGTGAGCAACTAATACTTAATAAGTACTGTTATTTCTCTAGATTAGAGAAACCAAATTTTTTCCGGCTAAAGCAATTCGAAATACGTTGTGGAAAATAAGCAACAAATGAATTAAAATTGTCGTTATTATTAACCAATTATATGCGGGTTGAATAATAAATTCTATAAGCAAATTCTGAAGAACTTTTAGAAAGTGAGGAACTAATCTTTAAGAAACATTGTTATTTTTCCGGATTAGAGGAAGAATATTCTTTTCAATGAAAGAAATTCAAGATGAAATGTGGAAGCTGAACAACAAACTAATAAAAAAATTCGTCGGAATTAACACATTTTTCGAGGGTGAGAAATCTAAATTGCATGAGAACATTCTGAAAAACTTATATAAAGTGAGCAACTAATCTTTAAGAAGCATTATTATTTTTTCAGAATATATCAAGAATGTTTTTTCCTAAGATAACTTGAAATTCTATACAGAAAGTCAACAAATGAATAACAAATTTCCGTTATTATGAATTGTTTGAAGTCTGGAAACCTAAACTCCTTAGAATTCTGAAGAATTTGAACAAATAAAGCAACTAATCTTTTAAAACATTGTTATTCTTCCTGATTAGAGAAACGAAATTTTTCTTTCGACTAAAGTAATTCAAAATTTAATGGGTAAATTGGATGACAAATGCGTATACAATTGCAGTAATTATGAACAAATTTTTTGAGGTTTGGAAATCTAAATTCCATAAGAACATTCTGAAAAACTAGTAGCATGTGAACAACTAATCTTTAAGAAGCATTGTTATTTCTTTATATTAGAGAAACAAAAATGGTTTTTTCGACTAAGGTAATTTTTAATGAAACACGGAATGTGAATAAAAAATTCGTAAAAAATTGCGGTTATTCTGAACAAATTGGTTGACGTTTGGAAACCCAAATTCCATAAGAAAATTCTGAACAACTTATAGAAAGTGAGCAACTAATGTTTGAGAAGCATGGTTAATTTTCCAGATTAGAGAAGCAATGTTTTTTGTGTAAAGTAATTATTAATTGCCGTTATTACTAAAACATGTATTGCGTGTTAAAAACAAAATTCGATAAGAAAATGCTAAAAAAACTTGTAGAAAGTAAGCTACTAATATTTAAGAATCATTGTTATTATTCCATATTAGAGAAACAAAAATGTTCATTTTAAAAAAATTAATTCGAAATGAAATACAGAAAGTGAAAAACAAATGCTTAAAAAATTGCTGTTCTTGTGAACATATTTTTTGAGGGTTGGATACTTAAATTCCACAAGAACATTCTGATGAACTAATCTTTAATAATCATTTTTATTTTCCCATTATAGAATAACAAGAATGTTCTTTTTGAATGAAATAATTTCAAATTTAATACAGAGTGTGAACAAAAAATGCGTAAACGATTGTCGTTATTATGAATAAATTTTTTAATAGTTGTAAACGTAAATTCCATAAGAACATTCACAAGAACTTGTAGGAAGTGATAAACTAATATTTAATAAGCATTGTTATTTTGATTAGATAAATAAGAACAATTCTGTATTATAAACAAAATTTTTTGAGACCTTCCAACTTAAATTCCATGAGAAAATTCTGAAGAACTTGTAGGAAGTGATCTTAAATTGGGTTTTAAACTTCAAAATTTGTTTGATGTTTCGAATAATACCACATGACATGGGTCGAACTAAGGGTTCTTTTTCAAGACGCAGAATAAATTTCATCGTCTTAAGGTTATTTGGAGGAACTTACGAAACGAATTTTAAATCGAGTTTTGTATTTGAAGAATTGTCCCTATATTTTATGGGTATCACGTGACACGTGTCGCATTTATGAAACTGAGGAATCTTTTTGAAAGTGGTGAATAAATTTCAGCTCTGACACTGTTGAAGGTACCATAACTAATAGATGAATAAAAATGAAGATATCTTTGCAGAATGAAAGGATTACTATTCTATCTCTCTCGAAAACACCCAGATTAAATTTCCTCTAAAATTTCATATTTCTTCTTCAATTTATGATTGTCTTCTTTTAATGATTGCTCTTTACGTTCTTAAAAAAGGCTCTTTTTTATTTTAGTTCACTCCTTCATAAATAAATTCTGCAGTTCAATAAGTTTCAAAATTACTGTCATATTTTGCACTTAAACTTAAAATTTCAAGAAACTTCCTGTCTTTTATTGAGAAAAAAAGTTTTCTGTTATTTCAAGAATTCAAATGACATTGTAGCCAATTCCTATGAAAAAACCTTATTTTGATGAAAAAGTAAATCATGACTTTTTCTTTCGGGAAAAACATTCCATACAACTTTACTGTTTCCAGACTTTGAAAAAAAGTAAATTATTTTCAAATATATTAAAAATAATAATAATTAATAATAAATTAATAATTAATTATAAGTTTGTCATTTAAAATAACAGCATCTGTAATATTATTTCGATTCTTAAAATCATGCAAAAACTATTTTTTTCAGAGATATGATTTTTGACAACAACTACCTTAAATGAAAACTGAATTAATAGAACTCTATAAGAAATTCCAAATATTTTTGGTTCAGAGTTACTTCTTTTTGGTTAAAAAGTCTGCTATTACATTTTTTGTTCGGAATTCATATCGCTCGGGTGAAAATTTAATTATTATTATTTTTTAATTCAACTATTTTGTGGAAAATTCTTCCTTTTGAATTTTATATTCAATAAATTGCTAGCAAATAAAATTATTTGTTGCAAAGTTAACTTTTACGTTGAAAATTCGTATTTTGAGTTGAAAATTTAACAATTTTGATACAAAGTTCATCTTTTTGGCTTCAAAATTGTGGCAAAAAATGCAACTGTTTTGTTAAAGATTATTGTATTTTGTTGAATTTTTGTCATTTTTGGTCAAAAGTTATTGTTATTTCTTAAAAATTTATCAATTGGTTAAGGATTACACTATATATTGTTGAAAATTAGTCTTTTAGTGGAAAATTAATTTTTCGGTTAAAAAGTTAACTGTTTTGTTAAAAATTCGTCCTTTTGTATTGAAAATTTATCTTTTATGGTCGAAAGTTTATCTTCTTGGTTAAAAATTCATCGTTTTGGTTGAGAGTTCGTCTTTTGGGTAGGAAATTAATTTTAATTGTTGGGAATTTAATTTTTTAGTAGCGGATTTAGTTATTTTCTTAAAAAATTAAATTCAACTTGTTGAAAACTCTTTTTTTATTTTTGTTGAACATAAATGTTTCAAACTGAGAATTTAAGTATGCCATTTTTTGTTATAAATTCATGCTCTTTACATTGAAAATTGAATTGTTTGTTAGAAAATTCATCTTTCTTGATTCAATATTACATTCTCGTTAAGAGTTCATTCTTTACGTTTGACAATTCCACTTCTTTGCAGAAAATTCATCAAATTAAATTTTTTTATTGAAAATTAATTTTTTTGTTGAAAGTTCGTCCTTTTGGGTTGAAAGTTCAATAATTTAGCATAAAATAAAATCATTTGTTTAAAAATTAACTTTCATGTTCGAAATTCTTATTTTCGGGTTATCAATTCTTTTGTAGAAAATTTATTTTTTCGGTTTAAAAATTCATCTCTGTATTTAACATGTTTGGTTTAGGATTCAATATTGTGTTAAAATTAATTGTTTTGGTTCAGGATTCAACTTTTTGAATGAAAATTCGTCCTTTTGGATGGAAAATTAAATAATAAAATAGAAAATGAAACTATTTCTTTACAAAAATCAGAAAAAGCTTTCAATATATTAATATTTTAAAAAACGCAACTGTTTGGTTAAAGATTCTTGTATTTTGTTAAAATTTTGTCTTTTTGGGCAGAAAGTTAATCTTCTCTGTTGGAAATTTATCTTTCTGATCAAAGATTCAATTCTTTTTTCTTAAAATTTCATCTTTTTTCGTTGAATTTCTTTAATTTAAAATTGATTATTGTTTATTTAAAAAGTAATTTTTCAAAATAAGTATTTAACTATTCCATTCTTGGCAAAAACGTACGTTTTTTTTATTTAAAATTTAACTATTTGTATCAAAATTCATGTATTTTGATAAAAAATCATTTTTCTTTATTTCAAAAGTAATTTTTAAAATAAATATTTAACTATTCCGTTTTCGGTTAAAACCTTTTTTGGTTGAAAATTCGTCCTTTTGGATAGAAAATTAAATAATTTAGTAAAAAATTCCACTACTTGTTCAGAAAATATTTTTTTGTTGAAAAATCCTATTGTTGGTTGGAAAATTAAAATTTTTTGGTAGAAAAATCGTCTTTTTGGTTTGAGACTTTATTTATTCGGTAGAATGTTAATCTTCTTTGTTGGAAATTTATTTTTGGTTGAAGATTCAGTTATTTTGTTTTAAATCGTCTTTTTTGTTCAAATTATTTAGTTAAAAATTTATTATTGTTTATTTGAAAATTCATTAAAAAAATATATTCAACTATTTGATTTTTGGTTCAAACCTATCTTTTATAATTAAAAAACAACTATTTGGATAAAAATTCGTGTACTTTTTGGACATTTCTCTTTTTTGATGGAAAATTAAATAATTCAGTAGAAAATAAAAATATTTGTTCAGAAATTTTTTTTTTAAATACATATTTTTGTGTTGTCAATTTAATTCTTTGGTAGAAAATTCGTCTTTTTGGTTTCATCTATTTTGGTAAAAAAATAAATAAAAACTGTTTGGTTGAAGATTCTTGTATTTTTTTTTAATTTGGTCTTTTTGGGTAGAAAGTTAATCTTTTTCGTTAGAAATTTATCTTTCGGGTTAAAAAATTAAATTATTTTGTTAAAAGGTCATCTTTCTTCGTTAAATGTGTTTAGTTGAAAATTCGTTATTGTTTATCTGAAAAGTATTTTTTCAAAATAAATATTTAACTATTATATTTTTGTTTAAAACTTTTCTTTGGTAATTGAAAATACAACTATTTGGATCAAAATTGATCTACTTTGTTGAAAATGGATCTTTTAATGGAAAATTAATATTCCGCGTTAAAAATTCAACTTTTTAAATGAAACAGAGGAAGCTTTTCTAACCCGAAAATAAATCCTGACAAGTTTATCCTTCATCAAATTGAATTTTTCTTCAGAGTTCTGTATGCGAGTGTACTTTTTTTGAAAAGACGTCCAGTGAGCTCAAGCTGTTTGGCGACTTTCAGAAGTTTCATTAGGCTCTAACGACGTCAGCTAGTGAGTGCGAGATAGGGCGCGAGTCGTGACAGATGAGTCGCATTACGCCCGTCCCGGCCCGGCCCGGGCCGGCTTTGCATGTCTAGCCCGGTTGATGAGTCTCGGACGTCCCTTACACACTCATGGATGGGTAGGTTTCATATAAACACATAAGGTACCTATCTATGTATTGCATTTCACAAGAAAAGCCTAGAGAGCAGAGGAGATGAGACGCCACTCTAATGACTTTCCCCTTCAATGAAAGTCCATGTATTCGCTGGTATATTTCAAGACTCATTTATGAAGCAGCAAAGCCTGCAAGATATCTTTTATTCACTTTGACTTCAACCACTCTGATTGCTCGTTTCGTTCCATAAGAATTCCAGCTCTCGATCTTTTTTAGAAAACCTGTTAGGGACCGTACTTAAATCACGTAACAGCTCAGGGGTGGGGGGTCGAGAACATTTTTTGCGATTTTTTACGGTGGGTGGAGGGGGTCCTTCGCTCATGTACATAATTTGTGCAAATTCGCAAAAATTTTCCTCTGAAGAATGTCTTTTTAGTTATAAATTTTATTATTTGAAGGAATCTGTATTATCTTCAGAGAATAAATGAAATTCCTAACGTCTTTTCAGACTGCCTAGAGCTATACATTTAAAAAAAATGTAATTACATTTTTTCTGAAAAAAGATCTCTTTCTCTGCTGGGAATCGAACCACAGAACTTCTGAATCCTGGTCGGAGAGATCGAAAGAAGAATCCTTTTTCATAAAGAGAGGCATTATTTTTCCAGGTGTTACGTATTCAAATTTTTCTAGAAATCTGCATTATCATCAGAGAATAACAGGAATTCTTAGCGTGTTTTCAGACTAGATGGAGCTATTATTTGGTTTTATTTAAAATTCGTATTTTGTTCCTGATAAGTAAACTGAAATATTTTTTTAATGAAAACATTTTTTTCTGAAAAATTGTCTTTTTCATTTAAAATTTAATCTTTTTCAGTATAAATAGTTCAGCTTTCTTGAAATAATTCAACTGGCTTTTGAAAATTAAACTATTTCATAGAAAAATTACATTTTGTTTAAAATTCCTATTTTTTGTTGAAAAGTCAATTGAAATCTTTTTGGGTGAAAATACAACTCTTTTTTTAAAACTTGTCCTTTTGATTTAAAAATCCACCGGTTTTAGTGGAATTTTAATTTTTTTACAAAAATGCAACTGTTTGTTTGGAAATTTAACAATCTTGTTAGAAACGCACACTTTTTGGTTAAAAATTGGAGTATTTAGCAGAAAATGAACTTATTGTTTACAATTCTTATTTTGGGGTTGAAAAGTGAACTGGAATCTTCTTTGGATAGAACTTTAACTATTTTTTTATAGTTTTTTAAATTTATTTGTTTTAGAAGACATTTCATATTTCTTGAATAAAAATAGAACTATTCAGTTGAAAAGTCATACTTTTTGATTCAAAGTTCTGATGTTTCGTTGAAAAGAAGACTGAAATCTTTTCTGGATGAAAATTTAACTTTAAAAAAAAATTTATTTTCAAATAAAAATTCATATGTTTTAAGAGAAATTTTATCTGCCTTTGATAAAAATATAAATGTTTGGTTGAAAAGTATACTATTTTCTTAAAAAGTCATACTTTTTGGTTGAAAAATCGACTTAAAAAAGTTGTCGTTTTTTATTAACAATTGTGCTGTTTTATTACAAATTCCATATTTCTTTGATACAAATTCAACGTTTTGGTAGAGAAATCAACTATTTTGTCAAAAATTCATCCTTCTTGTTTGAAAAATTCGTCTTTTTGTATTGAAAATTCAATTTTTTCATAGAAACTTATTTTTCGTTAAAAATTCATGTTTTTATCTTTAAAAGTGAACTGGAATCTTTGTTGGATAAAAACTCAACTATTATTTTGAAATTCTTTAAATAAAAATTCATCTATTTTAAGAAAAATTGAGTCTTTTTGAGATAAAAATGCAACTATTCTTTAGATCAAAATTCAACTATTTTATTGAAAATCGACATACAATTTTCTTAAAAATTGATTTTTTTGGTAGCAAATTCATCATTTTAATTAAAAATTAATTTCTCTGGTTGTAATATGAACTATTTTACTAAAAACTTATTTTTAATTTGGATGAAAAGGAATTTTTTAACCGAAAATTTAACTATCTTTTAGAAAATTTGTTTCTTTTCTGTTTGGAAACTATTATTTATTTTATCTTAAAATGTAACTATTATATCAGTTCAATATTTCAAAATATTATTGAAAAATTTATTTTGTTGGTTGGACATTCATTTTTGTCTATATATTCAATTATTACATTTTTTGTTGAAAAGTGATTATATTACATATATAAAAATTATATAAACAAAAACAGTTGAATCCCGAACCAAAAAGATACATTTTAATCTTGTTGAATTCGGCCAAAAAATACGAATTTTTAATAAATTAATTGAATTTCCAATCAAAAAGATAAATTTTCAGCAAAGAAATTAAATTTTCTACCTAAAAGTATGAATTTTCAACATAAAAGGTTCATTTCTAAACAAATAGTTTAATTTTCCACAAAATTGTAAAATATTTCATAAAAAAACTGTCAACAAAAAGATTAATCTTCAACGGACAGGTTTTTTTTTAAATAAAAAATAAAATTTAAAAAAAAATTATTTGTTTTCTAAAGTATGGCATGGAACCGTTAGATTTTTAGCTTAAAAAATTATTTTCTAATCAGGCAAAGATAAATTTTCGAAAAAGAGCATGAACTTTGTACCTAAAAAGACCAAATTTAAAAAAAAACAAGAATCCTTAACCAAAAAGTTCCATTTTTATACCAAAAGAAATGAATTTTCAATAAAAAAGGGCGAATTTTAAACGAAAAAGTTACATTCTTAACCAAAAAGATTAATCTTCCTCTAATAGATGAATTTTTAAAAAATGATATGAATTTTTATCAAAAATAAAATTTTTTAACAAAATGTTTTGTTTTAGTTAAATAACAACTTGAAACTAAAAAATTGTATTTTTATCTAGTTGAATTCAACGAAAAAAGACGAATTTTTAACTAAGCTATTAAATTGTCGAGTCAAAAAGAGGAATTTTCTAAAATATAATTGAATTTTTAACTGGGAAGTATGAATTAGCAATGATAAAGTTCATTTTTAATCAAGAAAGATAAATTTTAAACCAAATAGTTGTATTTTTATTTAAAAAAGATCGCTTTTGAACCCAAGCTGGAATAGTTCAATTTTTATTTCAAACATTAATTTTTTATAGCAAAAGAAAATCGCATTCTGGATTGAATCTTCAAACAAATAGTCGAAATTTGTACAAAACAGTTAAATTTCCAATAAAAATAGTTACGTTTCAACAAAATCGTTAAATTTGAAAATAAAACAGTTATTTCTAAAAAAATGTCAAATTTATTAATTTATTTTAAACAAACTAAAATGTATCACAGTTTATATTTCAATCAAAAAGATGAAATTTATTAAAAAAAGAAGTTTGAAACAAAAAAGACGAATTTTCAACAAATAAAAATTTTTCACTTAAGAAAGAAATAAAAGTTTATTCAAATTACTGAACCTTCAAGCAAAAAGACTAATTTCCTCTACAAAAATTTAATTTTCAAACCAAAAATATGACTTTTTAGAAAAAATTAATTTCCAACGAAACTAATGCATTTTCATCCATCAAAAATGAAATTTCAGACCGAGAAAATGGTTTATTAACCAAAAAAGGATAATCTTCAACTCAAAAAGATCAATCCTAAAATATAAATCTTCAACAAAAAAATAATTTGTTGACAAACTAATTCAACCAAATCTTTCAAACAAAATAGTTGAACACCTAAGCAAAGAAGATTCAATTTTAACCAATAAGTGGAATTTTCATTAGCAAAATTATATTTCTGCGAAAACAGATTATTTTTTAAATCAAGAAGGTAAATTTTGAAAAAACTAGTTGAGGTTTTTGTTTAAAAAGATTTCAATTGATTTTTCACTAAAGGATGACTTTTTAACAAAATTGTTGAATTCTCTACCAAACAGTTGCATTTTCTTCCAACACGGATAAAATTTTTCTTAAAACAGATAAATTCAAAAAAGCTTCCAGTTGATTTTTCGAGGTCCAAATATGAACTTCAAACAAAAAGGAAGTTTCTAAGAAAAAAATGGAATTATTAATCCAAAAGACGAATATTTTCGACCAAAAAGGATGATTTGTAAGAAAATTAGTTGAATTCTCTACCAAATAGTTGCATTTTTATCCATGAAAGATGAAATTTATCTTTAAACATATAAAATTTTAATTAAAAATAAAAAAACAAATTTTAAAACAAGAATGAAATTTTCATCCGGAAAGGATTTTAGTTCTTGTTTTAACCACAAAATAGTACATTTAAATCAATAGTAAATTTTCTTCGAAACAGTTTCAATTTTTAACAAAGCAGCAGAATTTTCCACCAAAAATATGACTTTCAACCAAATTGTTGAATTTTTAAATTAACAGTTGCATTTTTATCCAAGAAAGACGTCATTTCTGCTAAAGCAGGTGAATTTTAAGATCAAAAAGATAAACTTTCGAAAAAAAGTTGAATTCTCAAACGAACAATTGCATTTTGTTTTCAAAAGAAGAATTGTAAACAATAATTTAATTTTCCAATAAATAGTCGAAATTTTAACCAAAAATTATGCCTTTTTAACAACTTTGTTAAATTTTCAACCAAACAGTTGCAGATTTACCCAAGAAAAATGAAAATTCTACTAAAACTGGTGAACTTTTAAATCAGAAAGACAAATTTTCAACACAAAAAAATTGAATTTTCATTCAAAAAGATTTCAGTTGACTTTTCAACACAAAAATACGCATTTTAAACAAAAAGTCAATTTTTTAGGAAATAGTTCAACTTTAAGCAAAACAGTTGCATTTTTATTCAAAAAGATGATTTTTTTCTACTAAAAATATGATCTTTTAAATGAAAAAGGCAAATTTTCAGCAAAAATATTTTTCATCCAAAAAAGACTTCAGTTGACTTATCAGAAAAAGAACATGAATTTTAAACAAATGTTAATGTTTTACGAAAAGAGTTACATTTTCAATCCAAAAAGACGATTTAAAAAAAAACACTTTAATTTGTAACCAAAAAGGATCTCTTTAAGAAAACAGTTAAGTTTTCGAACAAATAATAAAATGCATAACTAAAAAGATACTCCTCAGCTGTAAGTCTTTGTCAATTTGCAAAAATTACGTACATGAGTGAAGGACCCCCTCCCCCTTTCATTAACAAATCGTAAAAAAATTTCTCGACCCCCTCCCCCCTATTTAGCTGTTACGTAATTTAAGTACGGTCCCTTTGAGAGTAGAACAATCATGTATAGGGCTATAAAATGGGCATTTCTTATCTAAAATCAGTCTAAATTTGGTAATCGGCGCGGTACACTAAAGATTCGAAAACATCTGTTTTTGTACCACCCTACTCTAGATATATTATTTATAATCTCTCTGACTAATGAACCAAGTTTCCGTCTCGCATGCACTTCTGGACCCCAGAAATGTACAGTTACTGCGGTAGTTATCGAAAGGACAAAAAGTTTCTCTCAATTGCACAACTCTTGGGGAACTTTGTGAAAAGCTGGAAACAGATTGCTCTTGAGAACTGAAAAATAAACTTAATGAAGCTACTTCCGTGCTTGCAAACTAGAAGACGAGAGAAGAATCGTGGACGGAATGAGCCTTGTTAGTTTAACATGCAAAATGGCTTAGTACTTTGAACAGGAGTTTTTAATCGGATTACGCAAGAAGCGGGGAAAAAATTAATAGATTAAAAATGCTACCTGAAGCTGCGGAAGTCTAGTACAATATACTGTACAAGCGAGAGGAAAACCTGTCCTGGCAGAAGTTAAATTAGGTCTTAGAGTTTGCATCAGTTCGTCAAAAAAATTCATTAATCTCTCGGATTAGGTTGCTTTTTTCGGCATAAGAGAATATAATCGAATTCAATTGAAACTGATCAGGAAAGGTGAATTCAGCAGCATTCGAAGTAATTCAAACTAATTTAAAGTCATTTTGACTCCCATTTTGCTCAATTTAATGGAAATTTTTTGAATTTTTAAATTTTGTTCAATCTACTCAAATTCTTATAAAATTTATCAACAAGCCTCATTCGATTTTCAGGTATCGAAGTGAGAACACCTGTTCTTTGGTGCTATTGTTTATTTTTCTTGCCTTGATAAGGGTATGAGTACCGAAACGTTGGTAATATAATTTTAATTTTTAATTTTCAATGTTCTTTTATTGTGATTTGATAATAATAAAAATAAAAAAAGACGAAAGAAGGAAGGGGATGTGGATGGTTGCCTTCTCATTTTTCTTTCCTCTTTTTTATTTTTCTCTAAAATTTCTGTTTTTAACAAAAAGTTTTTTCAGATTTCAATTTGAACATTTTTTGTTAGTTTGTCGTGGTTCAAATTTAGTCGTTGGATTCTTGTTTTTTATAGGAGTTTTCATGAATTTGATAATTGGGCGTTAAATAAGAATTTAAATTTAAATTTCTTAAATTGAAATTGATCAAATCCTTCTGAGTTGCAAATTTTCATATTATAAGCCCGATAATATCTTTAAACAATTTTTTTATTTCATTAAATTTATGGCATATTCATGAATAAATATGAAATACTTTCTAGGGGTTAGAGAACCCAAGTATTCCTTAATTTTTTAACTCCTCTCAATTCTCTTGAACTCCCTTGAATCTTTTCAAATGCAATCTAATTTTACTGAAAAAAAAATATTTTTATTTTATTTGTTTATTTAATTTAAATTCATTTAGAATTTACTCTAAATTCTTCCTAATTTATCACGATTTCTTTTTCATTCTTTTACAATTCTTTTCAATTCTTTTTAATTTTTTATTATCCTGGATTCTACTCTATTCAATCGATTTTTTAGTTTTTTTTTAATTCACTCTGAAGTTTCTTAATTTTGTCTGTAATTCTTAGGCATTTAATCTAAATCTTTTTAATTCCCTTTCATTTTCTCGATTTCTTCCAAATTTCATGAAATCAAAATTTTTTATATATTTTGAAATTGTTTTCAATTCACTTTTTTAAACCTTTTTTCAATTTACTAAAATTCTGTTAAATTTGTCTTGAATTCTGTTTGCTCTGATTTGAGTCAATTCGGTGTAATTTTTTTAAATTTTGTTATTGCTATTCTAAATTCACTCCAATTTTACTGAAACCAGTGTAATATTTTGGATTTTTTTCCAACTCGTTTGAATTTATTTGGAATCCCCGCTGAATTCGTATTAATGTTTAATACATTTATTAAAAATTTATTAATTTAATTTTAATTTTAAATTCATTTTTATTTAAATTTAGTTTTTTAATTTATTAAAAATTCTTTGAACTGTTTGGAATTCTTTTTATGTTTATAAGTCTCAGTGAAGTCTTTCGAATTCACTTGAATACACGTGTATTTTTTTGAATGCACCTAGATTTTTTCGAATTCACTTGAATTCACTTGAATTCTTTCCAATTCAATATAATTCTTTCGAATTATTATAGATTTTTTCGAATTCATTTGGATTATTTTTAATTCACTTTAATTCTTTCGGAATCCCTTGAATTCTTTCGAATTCAATTGAATCCTTTCGAATTCACTCAATATCTTTCAAATTCACATGGATTCTTTCAAATTGAATTGAATTGTTTCGAATCCACTAGAATTCACTTGGATTCTTTCGAATTTATTTGATTTCTTTCAAATTTACTTCAATTCTTTCGAATTTACTTGAATTTTTTTTAGTCACTCGTCTTTTTTCGAATTCACTTGACTCTCTGCATTATTGCAATGTTTCTCAATTAAATGGATTTATCAACAAAAAAAAATCAATTTTTTTTTCTTGAATTCACTCTGAGATATTTTAAACTCATCTGGAACTCTCAGGCCATTTGTCGACTTCTTCAAAATTCACGCCAATGTTTCGGAAGTTAGCGGAATATTTCAGATTATTTTTTTCAATTCCCTTGAATTTCCATGAATTTCTTTTTATTATTAGTAATTTCTGATAACAATCTTTAGTTTATGATTAAATCATTTCAAAATAAACCAGTTCTATTTCAAGATTTTAATTTTAAAATTGAAATAAAAATGATTGAATTTTAAAAATTACGCAACACACTTTGACAATAATGATTGATTTTAAAAGATTTAATTTCAAAGTTATAATTTGAATATTAATCAGTTTTAATCTAAATTTAAAAACATTTTTTCCAAATTTTTCAGACTCCCTATCCTGATCCCATCTAAATCTCAAACTGGACGAAAAAGCCAAAAACCCGAACCAACCCTAAAGTTCGATTTAAAAATGTCTTAAAATTTTCGATGACATTTGGTGATAATTCATGGTAAAACACCATGAATTACCTTAAAAAAATGTATTGAAATTTCGGGCCTGAAGTCATTTTACACATTACTAGCACTTATATTAAAAAATAAAAAATAGTCAGTCTTGATTGGTTAGTACTGAAATCGTTTAAATTCAGAAGCTTTAAAATAAAAATTCTTTAATTTTAATATATCGCAATTTGAAAAAAAGTACAAATGATTCTCGTTTGTAAATTAATCGTTCATTCTTCAACTTTTAATTTTTTTATAATGATTTTTAGCTGAATTGTTTCAAATTTTCCTAATTTCTTTCTCAAATTTTTGCCATTTTTTTATTCGAATCTATCTCATGTTGCATACTTTAATTGGAAATTAGAATTTAACTTACTCCTCGATTCTTTATGAACTAGATGACTTTTTTCAATCAAATTTTTTACTTCCCAATTCATCACTGCAGTATACATCGGTAACGAGTTTTTTTTCTAAAATAATAATGGAAATTTCAGTCACCGTCCATATAAAAAAAACGTATTAATAGAACGAAAAAAAAAAATTCCCCTCCGTTTCTTCAGAACATAATGACATTTTCCAATTGACCTTTTTTTGTATCGATTCAACAACTCGATAGCTAAAAATATACTTTTTTCTTTAATTGGAAAATAGATGACATTCTTGAAAACATTAAAAAGATTTTTGCAAATTTCAAAAATATCGAGTCAAATTTTTAACAAAAAAGTGGATCTTCACCCAAATTGTTGAAATTTAGACCAATTATAGTTTGGCGGGAGAAATAATTTTTGATACAAAAACGAAATGTAGGACAAATATTTATTTTTTACATTTGTTTGTTTATTTGTATAAATAGAATTTTTCTAGGTTTCTCGACAAATGTCAAAAAGATTTTTGAAGATTTCAGATATGTCACAAAAAGTCTGTGGTATATTTCTAAGACATTTTTTTAGGGATTTTAGAAAATGTTAGGAAAAATTTGAGTATTTTAAAAGATATTTTAATCTCTTCAAAAGTTCTAAAATTGCTGAATATATTTTAAACTGACTCAAATTATTTTTCAAATTGTCTCAAAATCTTCCTAATTTGTTTTTGATAATTTTGGAAATCTTTTGTAATGTTCCCTTCTAATTTTTTTTAAAGAATCACTTTAAATATTCCCAGGAAACTAACAAAGAAAAAATTTTATTTAAAAATATTCCAAATTAAAAAAAAAAAACTTCCAAATTTTATTTCGAAATTATCAAAAATCTGCATTTTGTTTTAAATTTGTTCAAAATTTTTAAGTTTAATATTTTTTTCAAAATTCAACCAGTTTGTTAAAAGTTATTTTTTTCTAATAATTTTTTTAACTGAAAATAAAATTATTCCATGTTGAAAATTTATTTCTACGGTTGAAAATGATTTTTTTTATTGTAAATAAATTTCTAACTGAAAATTTAACTGATGTAATTTAACTATTTTTTTGAAAATTTATCTTTTTAATAGAAATTTAATTTTCTCCGCTGAAAATTCACCTGTTCGGTTGAAAATTGACTTATTTCGTTGAAAATTTATTTTATTTGGGTAGAAATTTATTTATTTATTATTAATAATACTATTTTCTTAAAAATTATATGGTTTTTATTGTTGAAAATAAATTCTCTTAACTGAAAATGTAACTTTTCTATTTTTGTTAAAAGAATCAGTTTTTGGATGGAAGATTCATCAGTTTAGTTTAAATTTCAGTTGCTTGGTTGAAAATTTCACCATTTTTTTGAAAATCCTTTTTTAGCTACATTTTTTTCAGCTGGGAATGCAACTATTCGATTTTCGCTTGAAAATGTATCCTTTTTAGTGGAAAATTAATTAATTTGTTTAGAAACTCTTCTTTCTTCGTTGAAGACTAGTCTTTTTTGGTTGTAGATTCATCTATTTCATTGAAAATGTGTTTTTTTAATTCAACTGTTTATTATTGAAAATTAAAATATATTTCTAATAGAATTATCAAGTATTACACTTTTTGCCGAGAATTAATTTTTTTATTATCGAATATTTACCACTTTGGTTGAAAATATAAGAATTTTGTTAGCAGTTTCTCGCTTTGGTTTGAAAGTTAGTTAGTTTTTTGTTTGGAATATCAACTATTAAACCTTTTTTTAACATTCCTTTTTCTCTTGGTTGAAAACAATTTGTTTTAACTAAAAATTTAGTTCTTCAACTAAAAATGTCAAAAATAATTTTAAAATCAAATTTTTTTCCTTAACACATGATTGGCAATAAAGGTTTACGTTTAAAGCATTTTTAATAGGTTTTTATACAAAATGATGAATTTCGACTAAAAATAATAAAAATTTGCAAAAGCGAGTTGTAATTTGTTATATTTTATCCTAAAAAATTATAAAATTTTAATACAGTCGAATCTGGATTTAGTGTTTTTGGATTTAGTGTTTCCGAGAATTGACGCCACGCGGCGTGGATGGTTGAGAGGAGTGCGGGGTCAGCCCCAAAATTGACATTCAATCCAGATTTAACTGTAGGTTTTTATAGAAAATTAAGAATTTCTACAAAAATTCACGAAAATTTGCAATTTTCCAAAGCCATATTTATAGTGTTTTTAATACTTTTCTCTACAAAATTATACATTTTTAAGATTGTCCTTTTGAAACGTCGGGCCCTTGAATTTAAAAAAAGTTGAATATTGAATTTACAGTTATGAATATAAGTTAATGATTTTATTATTCTGCTAAAATTTAAACAAACTGTTTTTTTTAAATTTCAGGATGATATCGAAGACCGACCGCAGATTTCCACTTTCCTCAGTACTTTGGCAAACTATAGTAACACAATACCACCAGCAACTGATGCGGAAAGCAAACCAGCAGCCGCAGCAGGAGGCGGTGGAGGGGCGCGGATGGGCACCTTGATTGGTGTTTTTCTACCCTGCATTCAAAACATCTTTGGTGTCATCCTTTTCATCCGTCTCACCTGGGTGGTGGGCACTGCTGGTGCTGTTCAAGGATTCTTGATCGTTTTTTGCTGTTGTTGCGTCGTAAGTTTCATTCCCTTTCGTTAACTAATTAATTATTTATTTCATTCTTTCAACACTCAGTTAGCCTACAACTTCCTCCTCCTATACTTTCCCTCCCCTACTTCTCCTAAATTCCCCTACTTCCCTTCTCCTCCCATACTACATACTCCCTTACCCCTCCCTACACTTCAAACCTTCGCTTCCCCTCCCTTCCCCAAATTCTTCCTTATCTATTTACCTCCATCCACACTTCCCCAGCTAACACTACCCTTCTCCTACCTTCCTTTCCCAGCCTTCACCTCACTTTCCATACTTACCTGCACTACCCTAATAACCCTCTCCACACTTCTTCTCGCAACTCATCCTCACTTTAAATCATGTCCCCAACTTCTCTTCACTATTCCCATTATTTCCCTTTTAGTTCCTCTATCTCCACTCTCATAACTTTGCCTACCTCTCCTCATTCAACTCCCCTCATTTTCCCTTACTTCCCTTCGCCTTATTTCTCCTACTTATTCTCCTTTATTTTCCATACCTCACTTCTCTGAACTTCTACTTTCAGTAGCCCCTCCCGTCACTTCACCTAACTCCTCTTTTCCCCTCCTCATAGTTTCCCTGACCTAATCGCTACTCCCTCTCCCTATTTTCTCTTAGCTTCCTTTACATCCCACTGCTCCTAGTTCCCCTCCCCTAATGTCGCTCAGACCTCCTACACCCTCCCCTCATTTTTCCTATTTTGCCTTATTGCCTTCTACTCTTTTACGCGATTTAAAAATTTTTAGGGCTTTTGAAGGAAGCAAGTAGGTTTCAGAAAATATAAAAGGATTTTAAAAAGGTATTGAAAATATAAGTTATGTTTGCAAGATTTCAGATCATTTTACTGTATTTCTAGAGAACTTAAAGGTATGAATTAATTACAACTAAATAACAAGAAACTTGTAGGTGTTTCTACGTATTTTAGATATCTGTATCCGGGATATCAATGATATTTGAAAAATTTCTAGGAACGTTTTACTCCCCCTCCTTCCATTTATTCTCACGTCCCCTCCGATTCTTTCCTTGCTCCCTCTAATTCCCCTTCCCTAATTTTTCGTTTTTCCTATAATTCCCCTCCCCTAGTTTTCCCTTAGTTCCTCTACTACTGCACCCCTCATTTCCTTTCACTTCCTCTACTGCACCTCCACTCATTTTCTCTCGCTTCCCCTAATTTACCTCCCCTCATTTCTTCGCAATTCCCTTACTATCCATCCCCTCACTACGCCTACTTCCTCTCCCAATAATTTTCTCTCAATTCTCCTACTTTTTCTCCACTCACTAATCTCTCATTCCCCTCATTCCCCCTAATACACCACCCTACATTTCTCTTAAGTTCTCCTCACTTCGCCTTCCCATATTTCGCCTTACTTTCCCTACTTTCCACCCCTATTTTCCTCCCCGTTCCCACCTTTACCTTCTATCGTTTATTTGCAGTTCCCCTAGTTCCCCTTCCATCATCCCCCTCACTTCCCCTCCATTTTCTCCTCTAATACTAATCTCTAGTACTAATTTACTCTAGTACTAATTTCTTCCTACTTCCCCTCTCTTAATTCTAGGCATTTCTCCTAATTTCACTATCCTTATTTACCTGTTCCTTGTTTTGCCTTCTTTTCCTACTTCCCTTCATATAATTTTCCCCACATGTCACCTAATTTCCCTCCACTTTTTTTGTTCCCCTCACTCCTCTTCTCTTAATTACCCTTTATTCTCCTGCTTTTCTTTCCCTTATTTCCCGAATTTCCCCGTACTTTTCCTAATTGCTCTCCCCGAATTTCCCACCACTCCGCCTGCTACTCCACCCCTCATTTCTCCTCATTTTACCTCCCCTTATTTTGCGTTACTTTTCCTACTTTCCCTCCCATCTTTTTCCCTCACTTTTCTTACTTCACCTTCTCTCATTTCTTTTCATTTCCCCTACTTTCCGTCCTCTAATTTTCCTTTATTTTTCCTGGTTCCCCTGAACTAATTTACCTTCACTTCCTCTCACTTATTTCCCGGCATTTCTTCTACCTTTGCATCCCTTATTAACCCTCCCCTTGATTTCCCTTACATCCCTACTTCCCCTTATATAATTTCCCCTCCACTCACCTATTTCCCTTGCACTTATTTCCTTCCGCTTTCCGTACTTCTTCACCCTTCGTTCCTCCAACTTGCCCGACTTCCCCCTCTTCATTTTGCTTTATTCCCCTACTTCCACTCCTTTCATTTCATCCCATTACCCCTACTTTCCCTCCCTTCATTTATCCTCTCTCTCTCTCTCTCTCTCTCCTAATTTCCATCCACTTCTTCTCTCTCAATATCCCCTCACTTCCCCTACTATGAAATCTCTAATTTTCCTTCACTCCCCCTCCTACATCACCCCTATCTTCCCTTACTTCCCCTCGTACCCCTGAACTGATTTCTCCTCACTTCTACACCCCTCATTTTCTCTCCTGGCAAAAGAGTATGACGAACACAAGGATTAACGAGTTTTCCATTACTTTGAAATTCATACCAGAAAATACAAAAATTGCAGAACGCTATTTTCGCTAATATTTTCAAATTGTTGCTGCTATTGACGGACGGATTTTGAATTTTTTAAATAATTCGCAGGTCTGTAAAGTTCGTTTATTAGTTATTTAAAATCTCTCCCACACTTTATTCAGAAAATGACAATTGATTGACCCAAATATTTGTATTTCCTCTTTTATTGACTCTAATTGGACTATAAACTAATTTTTGCGGTGATGAATGAACGCATCCACTCCCAGAATAAAATTTTCAGCAGCTGTAACTTCATCAGTGATAATTTCATCGTGGGATATTTGCATGCTATAGTGACATATAAAGCGACAAAAAATGTTTGTTTCTTTTTAAATATTCTTTGAAAGTGGGGCCCAGCTTTGTTGCTGGAAAATATGACTCTTTCAAACATTGCATCAAAATTTATTTGGTTTATCCCTATGAAAATGCAGGGCGGCCACTGGACTGGGAAAACGAGGAACTTTTACGTGAACCGGGAAACATGTTTCGTTTTCAATTTAAAAAACTTAAAGTTAAAAAGTTAACATTTTTAAGATAGGAATTCAACTATCTCCTGAAAAATTCGTCTTTCTGAATTGAAAATTCAACTGGTTGGTTGAAAAAGCAACTGTGTTCGATTGCAGTTAAACCTTTTTTGTTCGAACCAACCAAACATATATAAATGCAATTATATTGTCAACAATTCAACTGGCCTGGAAATGCAGCTATTTACTTGAAAATGTTTGTGGTTGAATATTAATCTTTTTTATTTGCAAATTCGAATTTTTTGTTGGAAAATCTTTTTTTCTAAAAGATCTATCTTTTTCGTTTGAAAATTTAATTATTTCGTTGAAAACTTTACTATTTTCCTAAAAAGTCGTCATTTTTGTTTTGAACATTGCACTCCTTTATTGAAACGCCATATTTTTTAATAAAAATTCATGTTTTTAGATTAAAAATTCATATTTTTTGGTAAAAAAAGGTCCTGCTTGAAAATTCAACTGTCGTTTAAAAATTGTGGCTTGAAAATTTAATTATTTGGTTAAAATTTCAGCTATTTTGTTATTTTCAAACTTTATTCTTTTTGTATTGAAAATGTATCTTTTCTGGTAGCCTATTTCTTGGATGGAGTTGAAGTTCTGTCTTCTAAAAAATCCCTTTTTTGTGGTTAAAAAATCAAATATTTGTTTGAAAATGAGACTATTGCAATTGTGCAATTATATTGTTCAAAAGTCATATTTTTAATTCAAAAATTCAACTCTTTTATAGAAATTACTTTTTGTACTGAAAATCTTTTTTTATTTATTTCTTTTATTGAAAATTCATCTTTCTTGATGGAACAGTTCTGGGTTCAAATTCATCCATCTTCTAAAAAATGTGTCTTTTTGGCTAGAAAATTCAACTATTTAGGTAAAATGCAACTCTTTGTTTTTGAATTTCAATATTTTTTGCTTATAAACAAAAATTAACTCTTCTATCGAAAATTCAAATGTCTTGAAAAACGTCGTATTTTTTACTCCAAATTTCAACTGTTTGGTTATAAATTTTACCTTTTCAGGTTACTTAAACTCTGTTATAAAAAATTAATCTTCTTTGGTTGAAGTTAAATCTTTTTTGTTT
Source organism: Acraspis erinacei (assembly GCA_035041075.1). Lineage (NCBI taxonomy): Eukaryota > Metazoa > Arthropoda > Insecta > Hymenoptera > Cynipidae > Acraspis > Acraspis erinacei. The sequence continues at coordinate 46,345,672 of JAWWLR010000127.1, forward strand.
GAAAGTTCGACCATTTGGTTGAAAATTTATCAATTTAGTTAGCAATTCAATTATTTTATGAAAAACAGGACTGTTTTTGAAACGATTCAACTATTTAATTGAAAAACTCAACTGTTTTGTTAAAAAATTAGTTTTGTGTTGAAAATTGATCTCTTTTGCTTAAAAATTCAACTATTTGGTTCAAAATGCAACTGTTTCATTAATATATTTTTTTTCATTCAAATTTTTAGTTCAAAATTTATCTTAGTAAGTTTGAAATTGAACTATGTGCTTCAAAATTGAACTATTTTATTTAAATTTAAATTATTTTGTGAAAAGTTCAACTATTTTGTTAAAAAGTAATTTTTGTTGTTGAAAATTTGCCTATTTGTTTCAAAATTAGATAACTTTGTTAAAAAGTCTAATCTTTTGTTGGAAAATCTAACTCCTTTGCTGAAGATTCATCTTTTTATATTAAAAACTTCAATTATATAGTTGAATTTTATTTTTTTAATTTTCTAAATTCGATCATTTGGTGGGAAATTCAATTATTTGATTAAAAATGCAATTATTTTGTTTTATGGTTGAAAATTCATTTTTCTTAGTTAAAAATGAACTGTTTTGTTCAAAATTCAACTACCTTCCAAGAAATTTGTCTTCTTGACTTGTAAACGCAACTGTTTGGTTGATAACTTTTTTTAATTCAACTATTTCGTTCAAAATTCATCTTTGTATATCGAAAATTTAACAGTGTTTGAAAATTTCACTATTTGTTTAGAAGCGTAACTATATTGTTAAAAAAAGTCACCTTTTTGTTAGATAATGCAGCTAATTTGTTCAAAATTCAACTCATGCAACTATTTTTTTAGTAAAAGATTAAATAAAAAAAATTTCAATGAGGATTTTTTAGTTTTAGTTTCAAAATTTGAAAATTCAGAAATATAATTTTGCAAATTGATTATTTCAAATGATAAAATCTTTAGCTCTAATGGTTTAAACTTTTTTATTTCACCGACCTGGAAAAATTTTCGAGAACCCGGAAAAACCCCGGAAAATGGAAAATGTCTTTTTCTGTTTTCGAAAAACTCCATTATTCAGATAGAAAATAATATATCATATTTTTTATGACAGATTCTACATTAGTAGTCAGAGGATTGTCAGTAATATTCTACTAGAGACCCTGAACAAAAGTTTAGTTATGGGTAAATTTCTCGATTAAAACTTTCTGTTCTAATTTCGTCCTCTCTGATGACAAAGGGGAGCCAAAATGTCGATAGTAATTGAGTTAGACTTCAAAAAATAACTTGATTACATTTATTTCATAGAATCAGAAACGAAGTTTTTCATATTTTGAAAAAGAAACTTTATTTTTTTCCCGTTTGTATTTTCGGATAGTGAATTTGTTAATTTTTAGAGATTTTATAATATTTTGGTGGATTTCAAAGAGTTTATTGACATGAATTGGGAGATTTTAAAGATTTTCAAATATTTTAAAGCATTTCAAAGGATTTTAGGGGGTCTTAAATATTTTAGGGTATTATAACCAATTCTAAGCAGTTTAAAACTATTTTTTATTTATTTTTTAATACATTTTCCAAGATTTTTGGAAATATAATAATATTTCATGGGATTTTATAATATTCCTGGATACTTTAAAGGATTCCAAAAAATTTTTAATTTATTTCAATATTTTTTTTAGTGTTTCCAAAGGGTGTTTAAAATATTCTAGGTTTTTTTTTAAGATCAAGAAATTTTTAAGAGCTTTAAAAATGTTCAAGGAATTTCCAAATATTTTAAAGTTTTTGAAATATATAAGGATTATTTAAAAGATTTTATGGTATTTTTTAAAATTCAAAGAATTTTCGAAAGCTTTAAAAAGGTTTACGGGATTTAAAAATATTATCAAATATTCCAAGGTATTTTTAACAGCTTTTCAGAATGTCTAGAATGTTCAAAAGATTAAAAAATTGTTGGATTTTTTTAACAAATTCCGACGAATTAAGCATTGCTTTCAATAATATGAAGTCTTTCCAAAGAATTTTGGCTATTTTAAAAATTTTCAAGTAATTTTTAAGAGCTTTAAAAAGATTCAATGGATTTCAAAATATTTCAAAGAATTTTAAACATTTATAAAAATTTCAAGGAATCTTTAATAGCTTTTCAAAATTAAAAGGAATTTTAAAGGATTTTACATGTTTTGATATATTTTAAAGTATTCCGATTTATTTCAATAATTTGAATTGCTTTCAAAGTTTTTTAAAGATTTTAGTTTGTTTTAGTATCCAGGAATTTTCGAAAGCTTTAAAAAGTTTCATGGAATTTCAAAATATTTCAAAGGATTTTAATTATTTTTAAAAATTCTAAGGAATTTTCAGTTGATTTTAATAATTTGAATAGATTCCATAGGGTTTGAAAGATTTTAGGGTATTTTAAAAACTGTCCATAAATTTTAAAGGGATTTCAGAAAATTTCAAAGGATTTTAAATATTTTAGAATTTTTTTAAATTACCAAGGAATTTTAAATTGCTTTGAATAATTTGAATGAATTTCAAAAAAATTTGAATATTATAGGGTATTTTTGAAAATTCAAAGTAATTTTAAAGAGCTCTTCAAAATTTCATGTGATTTTAACAAATCTTAAAGAATTCTTAATACCATAGTGTATTTTTAATATATTTAAATAATTTAAAGTGATTTAAAGGACTTCACAAGTTTTAGGGTATTTAAAATTTGACAAGAATTAATGTATTTCCTAGGGTTTAAAATTCTTCAAGTATTTCAAGATATTTTCAAAGATTTAAAATAATTTTAAATATTTTAGGGTATTTTAAAAAGTTCCAAGAAATTTTCAAGAGATTAAAAAAATGAAGGGATTGCACAAGATTGTAAATGTTTTCAACCATTTTAGATTTTTTTTTAATATCCAGGCATTTTTATAGGCTTTTAAAAGCTTCAAGGAATTACATAGGATTAGCAAAATTTTTAGGAATTTAAAAAGATTCTAAGGAATTTGTAATTGATTGGACAAAATTTTGAGGAATTTCGAGCAGTTTAAAATATTTTAGGGTATTTAAAGTTTTTTATTTTTCATGGGATATTATAATATTTTAGTAGATTTTAAATAATTTATTGACCAGAATTAAGGGTTTTTTAAAAGGATTTTAATCATTTTAAAATAATTCAAGGTGATTTTAAGTATTTTAGGGTATTTTTAAAAGATTCCAAGGAATTTCGAAGAATTTTCCCAAATTTCAGGGCATTTAAAAAAATTTCAAATAATTTGTAACTGACTTCAGAAATTTAAATGGAGTATAAAGAGTTTCTAATATTTTAGTATATTTTAAAGGACTCCAAAGCATTTTTATCTGATTTAAAATATTGCAAATAACGTCCAAGGATTTTAATGATTCGAAGTGATTTCAAAAACATTTTAAGGTTTTAGGGTATTTTTTAAAATTCAGAGGAATTTTCGAGAGCTCTAAAAAACTTCAAGTGATTTCAAAAGATTTTAAATAACTTAGTGCATTTTTAATATATTTCAATAATTTGAAGTGATTCTACAGTTTGATAAATGTTAGGCTTTTTTTAAATTTTAGGGAATTTTGAAGAACTATACAATTTTGCAATCTTAAAATATTAAAATTTTTTTTAATGTTTTAGGGTATTTTAAGATTGCAAGAAATTTGTCATTGATTTCAGTAATTTAATAGGATTTAACAGGATCTGAAATATTTTAGGATATTTCTAAAATGTTAAAAAAAATGTTAGCCGTTGATTTAGACTTTGCAAAATAATTTGATTAAACTTGTTTCATAAAATCAGAACCGGAATTTCGGATATTTTGAAGAAGGAAATTTATTTTCTTCCCCATTTTATTTTCGGGTAATAAATTTTTACTTTAGAGAGTTCGTGAAAGGGAGATAAAATGTAAAAAGTTTCGGATTCACGCATGAAATGTTGCAAACTGCAGTGGCTGAATTGGAACGGAACGAAATGCGATCTCTGATTGTTCCGAATTTCTTTACAATTTTTGATCATTCATGACCTCAGTGCGGTAGAAGCCGGGTTAGGAAAAGAGAAATATAGAATATTGATTATATTATCCTTTTTTTGAGCATGTGACTTCAGTTCTGATTTTTGAATAGATAATATATCAATTATTCCTATAGTAATACAGCCGCGAAGACAGTAGCTAGGTGGTGATTCTCGACTCGTCGCGATCTCGAATGTTAAGCACAGACGGGCGCGGTTCTTGCTCGGATGAGTGACCGTTCGGAATTTTCTCGTCTAAGTAGTTTTTCACTGTGACTTCACCTGTTTTAGTAGGAGAATTTTATCAATTTTTGGGTAAAAATTCATTGGAAATTTATATTTTTTGTTTGAAAATTCAAATACTTAAAAAATATTTTGTTTTTAACAATTATCATTTTAGTTGAAAATTCATCTCTGCTGCAAAATTCGTTTTTATTTGTGTTGAAGATTAATTTTTTTCACTTCGTGAAAATAAATCTTTTTTGATTGACGTTTGGACTACTTTCGTTGTTATTGATATTATTAATCTGTCTTGGTTGAGGATTCAAATATTTTAATAAAAATTAGTCTTCCTATGTTAAATTCAACAATCTGTTTTTAAATAAAAATATTTTTTGGTTGAAATATCAACCATTACATTTAGTGTTAGGAAATCCTATTTTTTAGCTTAAAATTTAATTAATTAGTTTCTTTTAAATAAAAATTTATTTATTTCATACTTTTTCGAAAATGTATCTTTTTTTATCAAAGTTCCTGTTTTATGTGAAAATTCATCACTTCAAACTTTAGCCTTTTGGTTCAAAGTTAATTTTTTTTTTTATAAAATAAAATTATAAAATTTTTTTCTTGTAAATTTAACTATTACCAGGTCGCTAACGACCTCGTAAAAAATATAAAAATGTTACAGGTATCAAATTACTCGACATTAAAAACTAAAGTGAGCATCGCTTTTCGTTTTTTTTTTAAATTTATAATTTTATTTATTAATAATATATAATTTTATAATTTAAATTTATAATTAGTGGTATTTTCTATTTTTCAATTTTTTGGGTTCTTCTCAACCCCTAAATAGGGGCAATTTTTGAAATTTTTAAAAAACGAAAAGCGAGGTCCAAAAATTAGGCGAACTTTGGCCTCCCTATTTAACTATTCTATTTTTGGTTAAAGATTCATTATTTAAAGTAAAAACTCATTTCTTTGACTGAAAAATTAAGTTTTTCATTATTTTGTGAAAAATTGATCCTTTCCGATAGAAATTTGATTTGGAAATTTAAATATACTATTTTTATTTCAAACTTGTTCTTGTTTATTTTAAAACTCATGCATTGTGTGGAAAATGTGTATTTCTTGGCAATAAATTAATATTTTGGATTGAAAATTTAAGTATTTGGTTAACAATTTATTTCTGTTTGTTAAATATTCATCGTTTAACTTAAAAAATAATTTCTTTAGTTAACATTTTTAATATTTGGTTGGATTTTTTTTTGTTTCAGTACATTTTTTTAACTGATAATATCATTATTCTATTGTTTCTTGAAAATGTATCTTTTTTATTTAAAAATTCATGTAATTTCTTGAAAATTTGTCTTTTTAAGTCAATGATTCAACCACTTGCTTCAAAGTTAAACCACTGTATTAAAAAATAATTTTTTGTTGTTGAAAATTTATAATTTTAGGTTTGTTAGTTAAAATTAAACTATTTGTTCAAAAATTAATGTATTGTGTTGAAAATTGGGTCTTTTTTTTGGCAAAAAATAATCTTGGTAGAAATTTGATATTTGAATTAAAAATTCAGCTGTATCGCAGAAATTTCATCTTCATAATTTAAGTCGAAAATTCATCTCTTTGGTTGAAAATTAAACTGATTTGTTGAAAATTCATCTATTTGTCTATTTGTTTAAAATTGAACTTTTTTCATTTAAATTTGTACTGTTTTTCTAAAAATGTAGTTTTTTCATTAAAAAAGGAATGTTAGTTGAAAATTCAACTCTTTGGTTAAAAATTTGATAATTTTGTTAAAAATTCTTTTTTGTGGAAAATTGATTTTCTTTAATCCCAAGTTCTGCGAATTATTTGAAAATTCATGTATTTTGTTGAATAATCGGGTTTTCTGGTAGAGGATTAATCTTTAAGGTTGAAAATTCATTTTTTTTTTGTATGAAAATTTAATTATTTTGTTAAAATTTCGTCTTTTTGGTAGAAAATTAATATTTTCTGATTGAAAATTCTTTGTTTTTATTCAGTGAAAATTGTTTTTTTTTACATAAAATTAAACTAATCCATTTTTGGTTCAAAATTTATCTTCTTTAGATGCCAATTCAAATATTAGTTTGGAAATTAATGTATTTATTTTTTTTAAATTCGTCTTTTTCGGTGGATTTCATTTTTTTCAATTTATCTTCTTTTTCATTTGTCTTTTTGGTAGAAAATTTATTTTTTTATTTGAAGTATGAACTATTAAATTTTTGATTAAGGATTCATCTTTGTAGGTTGAAAGTATATCTATTTTGTTTAATAATTAAATCTTTAGAGCGTTTTTAGAAAAAGGTATGTTAAAAATGTTATAAGATTCAAATTCTGGACTATGAATATTTATAGATGGCGATCGTCTGGTGGAAATAAAAAGTTGGTTTAAAAAACTGTAATTTTGATTATTGTATAATCTCTTGAAAATTGATTCGCGTACAACAAAAGAAATTTGATACTTGGCTTGGTGCCATTTACCAGTGCGGCGGAAACTCTTGGAGAATAAAACTGAAATGCGAAGATATATATCTATAATTTCTCAAAAATGATTAAAAACCCAGGATATACATTTATCTTCAGTTTTTGTAATTAAATATAAATCATAGTGACATTTTTTAGCAAAAAGTAGTAATTGCGAATTAAGAAAATTTATCATGAAATGTACTATAATATTATTGCTAGTTATAATTGATTAAAGAGGAACATTTTTCGTCAATAGTGGTATAGGGGCATAGGAGTATAAATAAAAAAGTTTTCTTAATTTTTAAATTTTTTAGCCACTATTTGGCCTATTTGGTTGGAAAATTCAACTGGTGAAAAATTAGTGAAGCTGGAAAAGGGGTGACATTCCCGAACATTTTTCTTTGATCATACTATTTCATTATTTTATTTTTAGTAAATAAATAATATTTACGACCAAAAAATTCGAAAAATAATATTCTTCACACTGTAGAATTCTTGAAAAAGAAAATATAAGAAAATGCAAAATTGGCGAAATTATCAAATTGCCGAAATATTCATATCTCGAATTTAGAAAATTGCCGATCAATGAAATTTCCACCATTATAAAATTCTAAACATATCCAATTAAAAAAATGGTTGTTTAATCAATATTATTTATTTATTAAAAATGTATGAAGAAATATTTTGATAGAAG
>JAWWLR010000127.1:46367696-46378446 GCA_035041075.1 Acraspis erinacei
TTTTTAGAACGGAATTAGAAAAGTTATCACGCAAAAAAGCGAAGTTCCAATTTTTTTCTTAAACGAAAACGTGATTTTTTAACAAAAAAGACGATTTTTCAACAAAATCGAAGCATTTTTAACTATAATAAAGATAAATTTTCTACAAAAAATGTAATAGTTCAATTTTCAGTTTATAAAATTAATTTTCAACGAAAAAAATTAATGTTCTACAAAGAAATTCTAATTTTCAACTAAATATAAGGTAAATTTGATATTTTAAACCAAAGGTGAACAAGTAAATTTTGAATATTAAAATTAATTTTCAACCGATAATGTAGAATTTTCAATTAAATAGTTGAATTTTAAACTAAAAAATATAAATTAACAAAAAATTAAAAATTCTACGAAAATGATCAATTTTCAAGAAAAAGATCAATTTTTTCCCAATACAAGATTCATGAACTAAAAAGACGAATTTTCAACCAAAAAGATGAATTGGAATCATAATTATCAATTTTTACTAACAAAAGAAAATAATTTTTAACCAAACAGCTAAATTTCTAACCAAGAAGATTTTTTTTATCAAAAAGACGATTTTTCAACAAAATAAATAAATTTTCAGTCACAGAAATAAATTTTTATCAAAAATGATGAATCTTTCATCGAAAAAAATGAAACTGTAACCAAAATATTCAATTTTTAAATAAAAAGTTGAATTTCTAAACAAAAAGATGAATTTTCAACCCATAACATTAACTTTCTACAAAAAAATATCTTTTGACAAATTGCATTAATTTTCCATCTAATTAGTTAAATTTTCAACTTAAAAAGGTAATTTTCAAGCCAAAAATGGATTAGTTAAATTTTCATTTAAAAGAATTAATATATTGAACCGAAAAAAATTTTCTAAAGAAATTGGAAAAGTTTTCACGCAAAAAACTGAACTTTCAATAAAAATGATGAATCTTTAACAAAAAATTATTTTGAAACAAATTGGTGAGTTTTTAACCAAGAACATGATTTTTTTTAAAAAGAGGATTTTTCAACAAAATATAAAGATTATTATATCAAATAAAAAGATAAATTTTCTAACAAAAATGGAAGTTAAATTTTCAGTTAATAAAATTAATTTTAAACAATAGAAAATAAATTTTTAACAGAAATAATTAATCTTTCACCGCAAAAATAAAAATTTAACAAAAATATTGCATTTTTAACTAAAAAGTTGAATTTTATACCAAAAAAAGGAGGAATTTTCAACGAACAAGATGAATTTTTAACACGAAAAATAGTTTTCTAAAAAAAATCTTTTTTTACTAAATACATTCATTTTCAATCTAATAGCTAGATTTTCAATTTAAACAACGTAGCTTTCAAGCCAAAAATCGAAAAGTTAAATTTTCATTTAAAAGAATTAATGTTTTCGAATTTAAATTTTTTTGTAAAGAAATGAGAAAAGTTTTCCCGCAAAAAACTGAGCTTGTAATTAAATGAATTTCCGGTTAATAAAATTAATTTTCAACTAAAAAGATTAATATTTTTTTCTTTATTTTTCTTTTTTTTCTTTATTATTTATTTTTATTCTTCAAAATTGTAAATTAATTGTAAAAATTTTTTTGTAGCAAAAAATAAAAAATAAACATTTTTTCAATTATATATTCGAATTTTATCACTTAAAGTTTCTTCTCTTTGTTTAAAAATTCAACTATCCTGTTAAAAATTTGTCTTTTTTATTTGAAAAATTACATGACTTGTTGAAAATTCGTGTCCTTTTTGGCCGAATTTAACGGCTTTTAGTTTAATATATTTTTTGGTTGAAATATCAACTATTAGATTTTATTTTGTTTTTTGAATATTCATTTTTTTGGTTTCAAATAAAATATTTGGGTGAAATTCAATTTTTTTTGCTAAAACTTGATTCATTCAAAATTGAACTGTTAATTTTCGGTATATTGAAAAATTGTCACTTTTTGAATTGAAAAATCATTCTTTGATTGAAAATTTTACTAGTTTATAAAAATTCGTTTTTCTTTTCTTGAAAATTGACCTTTTACATGAAAATTCAACTATGTGTTGATAAATTGACAGTTTTTTAAAATTATTCTTCCTGTTTGTACATTGATTTATTTTGTTTAAAAACTCATTTCTTTTGTAAAAATTTAACTACTTCGTTAAAAATATATATTTAAAAAAATTAATATTTCAATTGAAAATTCATCTATTTGGTTAAAAATGCATTAGTTTTGGTTGAAAATTTAAGTATTTTTTTAAAATCTGCTTTTTGTGTTTCAAAATTATTTCTTTAACTGTAAATTGACCTATTTGAGTTTTTCTTACAAATTAATTTTTTTAGTTGCAGGTTCACTTCTTTCGATGAAAATTTAACTATTTTATTGAAAATTTGTTTTTTTTTGTTTGTTGAAAATTCATTATTTTTGGTTTTGAATTGAAGTATTTTGTTCTAATTTTCTTTCTTTTTTTGGTTCCTAATTATTTTTAAAAATGAAAATTGAACAATTTAATCTTTTGTTAAAAATTAATTTTTTTAGTTGCAAATTCATTTCTTTCGACGCAAATTTAAATATTTTATTGAAAATTGTTCACTTATTTTGAAAAATTAATTTTTATACTTCAAATTTGAGTATTTTATTTTAAAAATCTTTTTAAATTCAGCTGTTTTTTATTTCATATTCAAATCTTTTGTGTTTGAATTATTATTTTAATTAAAAATTCATTTCTATGGCTTAAAATTAAACTATTGTAATAAAAAATGATCTTTTTTGGTTAAAAATTAATATTTAAAAAAAACAATATAACTATATTCTATTTTGGGCTGAGAATGATTTCTTTTATCAAAAATCTACCAATTTTTTTCAATATTTAGTTTCGTCATTTATGTATCCTGTTGAAAATGTTTGAAAGTTCATAATTTTCGTTGAAAATTGAACTATTAAAAAGAGTGAATGTTATAAAAAAACATTCTCTATTTTTTCTACTAAATAGTAGAATTTTTAACTAATAAAGATAATTTTTAAACGAAGAATTAAATAGTTCAGTTTTTAACCAAAAAGATGAGTTTTCAAACAAGAAGATTAAGTTTCGACCAGAAAGGCAAATTTTCAACAACAAAAATTATATAAATTTCCAACTAAATATTTGAAGGTAAAACTTAAAAAGGTCAATTTTCTACTAAACGAAAACGAATTTTCAACAAAATGGTTAAATTTTCAACTAAAAAAATTAATTTTCAGCCAAAAATAGAATAGTAAAATTTTTAGATAAAAAAATTGAATTTCCAAGACTATATACAATTTGCAACTAAAGAAGCGAAGTTTTAACTAAAAAAGAAAACATTTTCAACAACAAAAAACGGAATTTTGCAATAAATACTTGAATTTTCAGCCATATAGATAAATTTTGAAGTAAATACTAAATGAATGAATTTTCAAAGAAAAATATTGCTTTTTAACAAAATAATATAACTTGGAACAAAAAAAATTAACTTTCAGCAAAAAATATAATATTTGATATTCCAACCGAAAAGATTTTAATGTTAAATAAAAAATAGTTGAATTTAGACAAAAATGATCAATCGTAAATCAAATATTTAATTTTTAATTTTAAAAATTAATTTTCAACATAAAATGAAACTTTTAATAAAATAGTTCAATTTTCACCGAAAAAAATGAATTTGCACCCTTAAAAAAATAGTAAATAATAAATGTTAACCAACAAAATGGATTTTCAAGCACGAAGATTAATTTTCTATCAGAAAATTTATTTCTTAACTAAAAAATTATTTTAACCAAAAATATTAATGTTCCACCAAAATAGAAACATTTTAAATAAAATGCATAAATTTTCATCCAAATTGTTAATTTTTAAACTAAAAGATGCGAATTTTCAACCAAAAATGAACCATTTAAATTGCAATTAATCAATTTTTAACGAAAAAAAAACTGTTTTTTTATTAAAATAGTTTATTTTACATCAAAGAGGTAAATCTTCAACAAGTTCATTAAAATAGGCGAGCGTTCACTTTATTTAAAAAAATACACCAAAGACGCTATTTTCTAAAAAAATTTATCTTTTCCTTTTCTTTCTTGTTTACTAATTTTCTTTACTTTTGCTCGAAAAATATTTTTCAATTTTTTCGCATAAATTACATAAAAGTTGTTTTTTTTCTGAAATTTCAAACCAGTAATTTTTTTGTATATTTATTTAGGGATCATCCAAAAATAATGTTAGCTAATTTAGGATTTTTATTTAAAATTATTTCTTCTTTTTTAAATGTAAAAAATAAATGTTTAATCTTTTTCATAGTTTCCCCCCTTTTCGTGAAAGATTGCCCTACTTCCTCTTTTATGAGCTCCTTTTTTTTTGCTGTTTCATCCCGGAAATGACTAAACTGATCTAATGAAACTAATTTTTTTAAGGATGTGCACCCTCGGGAAAAGATTACTGAAGGATGTGGCTACACAAAACTGCACCAAGCCATGGCTGCGTGAAAATGTCTTCTGTAACAAGACAACAGGAGTTTGTGACGAGTACTTTCAAAATAATGAAGTGAATATTATTAACGGCATCCGGGGACTTTCAAGTGGCGTCTTTCTAGGTACAAAAAACTTATTTTTTTCCTTAAAATTCCTTAAAATAAATAAAAATCGGCTTTCTTGTATAAATCTGGTTTACGGAAATCCAGGTTCCAGTGTAGGAATGAATAATAGAATATTATGTTCTTTTTGTATATATTTAGTTTATTTTAGGCCGAAAATTTAACTGCTTTGTTGAAAATGTGTGATTTTTGTTGTTGAAAGTTTAACTATTCCATTTTTTCTTGAAATTGTATTCTTTTTAGTTGAAAAATGCGCCTTTTTTTTATATATATTTTTATTTTTATATTTTTATATTTTTTATATTTTTATTTTTTTTATATATATTGTGTATATTTTTCTCAACATTCTTTTTTTTGTAGTATAAATTAATTTTCTTGTTTAAAAATGCAATTTTTTGGTTGAAAACTAATTTTTTTAAATTTTGTATGTTACGAATTTGGCTTTTTCTTTAAATTAAACTACTTTTGATATTCACAAAAACAAAATTTTTAGTTTTAATATTAACTAATACATTTTTTGTAGTAAATTTATCTTTTTCAATTGAAAGTTTAACTATTACTTTGAACCATTCAAAATTCAACGAAATATTTGCTTAAAAATTTATATTTAGCTAGGAAAATGAATTTATTAGTCTAATATTTAACAAAAATTGTCTTAAATTCAAATTTGAGCCCGAGGGGAAAACAATTTAAAAAAAAGGTCGAGTTAAAGTGTATTAGCCTGGATTACCTCTATACACGCAGAATTACTCTGGATTAGATTGCTTTTTAACAAAATAGTAAAATGTTCAACACAATAGTGGAATTTTCAACCAAAAACATGAATGTTTAACCAAGCAGATTAATTTTTTTTTACCGAAAAATACGGAGTTTGAACCAAATAGTTGGGGTTTGCGTCTAAGAAAAATAAATGTTTAACCAAAAATAGAGTAGTCAAATTTTCAATTTAAAAACTTAATTTGTTCGATTAAAAAATAATTTCTAACAAAATATTAAAATTTTCAATTAAGGATACGAATTTTTAATTAAGATTATGCATCTCTAGCCAAAACCTTAATTTTTAAATAAAATGCATAAATTTTCAACCGATTAGTTGAATTTTCAAGAAAATAGTTCAGTTAATTAACCAAAAGGATTAATTTTCGAGTAAGAATCTTAATTTTCTACTAAAAAACGAATTTTCCATATGTGGAATAATTTAATTTCAGCTCAAATATTAAATTATATTTTAAAAATTTAATTTATAACTAAATAGTTTAATTTTCCACCAAGAAAATTGATTTTTAAATGAAAAATACGAATTTTCAATCGAAAATGGATTAGGTACATTGTAAAATTTTAAAAATTAATTTTTGACCAAAAAACACTAATTTTCAAATAAATACTCAAATTTTCAAGAAAAAGAGTATAAATTTTCAACTAAAATTACGCACCTCCAGTCAAAAAAATTAATTTAAAAAAAAGTATTTCCACCTTTCACCAAGTTCTTAAATCTTCAACCGAAAACATCAATTTTCTATAAAAAAGAAATGCCAATTTTTAACAAACTAAATAAACTTACAACCAAATAGTTTTTTTTCCAGAAAATAGTTAAGTTTTCAACCAAAAAGATGAATTTTCTTTCAAGAATCTTAATTTTACAAAAATAAGAATTTAAAAAAAATACTTCTACTAATTTTCATGTGAAAAGATCAATATTCCATCAAAAATTGCATATTTCAATGTTCAGATCCAAAACTAAATTGTAAACAACAACAAAAAAAACATTTTTAAGAAAATAATTGAATCCACGACCAAAAAGAAGAATTTTTAAGACAACAGAGGACTTTTCGAACAAAAATGATCCATTTTAAAAAAAATTGAATTTTTAACAAATTGCATTAATCTTTTAACAAATAGTGAAATTTCTAACCAAAATCGTGAATTTTTATCCAAGAAAATTAATGTATAATCGAGAAATACGAATTTTCAACCAAATTTTTGAAATTAAAATTAAAAAAGATGAATTTTTAACAAAAATGGTTATATAAGTTATATAAAAACTTTTTAATTATTTTTTTTACAAAAAAAAAGGTTTAAATTTTCAACCTGAGAAGATTTTTGAATTAAAATTATGCATCTCCAGTCATAAAATTAATTTTTAAGATAAAAGTTAAACTTTCTTTCAATTAGTTGAATTTTCAATCACAAATATTAATTTTCTACCAAAAAATATCAATTTTTAAAATACATGAATTTTCAACGAAATATGTTAATTTTCAAGAAAATGTTTCAGTTTAAAAAAAAATTTTTTCAACAAAGATCTTAATTTTTAAACTAAAATACGTATTTTTTACTAAATTTATGAATTTTCAAGTAAGAAGTTGAATTTTCAATTAAAACTATCAATTTTCCTTAAAAAATGGAGTTGTAAAATTTTCAGTTCAATAACTTTTTTGGACTAAATAGAGAAATATTAAATCAATAATATGAACTTTCACCTGCATAAATAGTTTAATTTCCAATTTAAAAAAATAAATTTTCAACTCAAAATGGAATAGTTACATTTTTAATTTATGAACTCAATTAAAAAAAAAATTTTGTAATATTTTAAATTTTTTAACCAAGGAGACGAATTTTCAACTAAAATTGTGCATCTTCAACCAAAAAATAAAATTTTAATAAGTTAGTCCAACTTTCAACCAAGTCGTTTAATTTCCAGCCAAGAATATTAATTTAGTATCAAAAGAATTGTTTAGCAAAATTCATAAATTTTAAACCAAATAGTTGAATTTTTAAGAATATAGTTTCTACCATAAAAAAGATGTATTTTCAAAAAAAAAAAATGTTTGAATTTTCAACTAAAAAAGATCAATTTCCCACCAAAAATAGAATTGTTAATTTTTCAATTCAAAAATTACATTTATTTCGACTGAATAGTTAACTTTTTCAAATAAAGGATTTTTTAACTGTTTAATTTTCAAAAAGTACATTACTTTTTAACCAAGAAGTAGAAATTTGAAGCAAGAAAATATATTTACTGAAAATGACAAGTTTTTAGCAAAATACAGGAATTTTTAACTATTCAGTAAAAGAAAATTTTGACGAAAAAACAAATTTTTAAGAAAATAGTTCACTTTTTAACTAGAAGCAAGAATCTTCAACAAGACAACTGAATTTTTAATAAATTAGTTCAAATTTCAGCAAAATTTGAATTTTGAACTACGAAAGATAGTTCAATTTTTAATTAAAAAATAAATTAGCAATTAAAAATAAAAACAAATTTTAACAATATAGTTATATTTTTTATCAAAATTATTGAAATTTCGAAAAAGAATCTAAATTTTCGATCGAAAAAGACGAATTTTTAACAAAGGAATCCAAATTTTTATCAAGAACATAATAGTTCAATTTTCAGTAAAAAAAAAATTTGACCAATAAAACAAATTTGCAGGAAAATAATTAAATTTCCAACTAAAATCAAGAATATTTATTTAGAAAACTGAATTTTTAACAAAGTAGTTCAAATTTCAGCAGAATTTAAATTTTGAACTAAGAAAGATACATTTTCAACAAAAACTGGAATAGTTAAATTTACAGTAAAAAAAATCAATGTGCAATTGAAAAACAAATTTTAGCGTCATAGTTACATTTTTTTATCAAAATTATTGAATTTTCAACCATACTTAATAATTTTCAACGAAGAATGTAAATTTTCGATCGAAAAAGACGAATTTTTAACTAAAAAAAGCCGAATTTTTACTAACAATGTAATATCAATATTTTCAGTAAAAAAATAATTAATTATCAATCAAAAAGAAAATATATCTTAACAATAGTTATATTTTCTATCGAAATTGTTGAATTTTCAACAAAAATTAAGAATTTTCAACGAAGAATATAAATTTTTAACAAAATATATGAATTTTTAACTAAGAAAGCCAAATTTTTACCAAGAAAATATTTTAGTAAAAAAACGAATTTTTAAGAAAATAGTTCAATTTTCAACTAAAATAAAGAATATTTAAGCAGAAAACTGAAGTTTTCACAAAGTAGTTCAAATTTCAGCAACGTTTGAATTTTGAACTAAGAAAGATACATTTTCAACAAAAACTGGAATATTTAAATTTTCAGTTAAAAAAATGAATTGTCAATTAAAAAGAAAACAAATTTCAACAATATAGTTATATTTTTTATAAAAATTGTTGAATTTTTATCAAGTTTATTAATTTTGATCAATTTTGTAACTAGTTCGAATTTCAGAAAGATTTTAATTTGGAACTAAGAAAAATACATTTTTAACCAAAAATGTAATAGTTAAATCTTCAGTTAAAAAAATTAATCTGCAGTTTAAAAAACAACAAACTTTGAACAATGTAGTTATATTTTTTATCAAAATTTTGAATTTTCAACGAAGAATAGACATTTTTGATTGAAAAAGACGAATTTTTAACAAAATACATGCATTTTCAACTAAATAAAATTAAAAATTGAATAGTTACAGTTTCAGTTGAGAAAATTAATTTTTTTTAAATGGTTCATATCTCTGAATTACAATTTAATTGAGAGTGGCGCCTGGACCTGGAAATCAGGAAATGACCGGGAGAAACCGGGAAATGATAGTGAATTTATTTTTTGTCCAGGAATTAAAAAAATTTTTAGAAAAAAATATGTTTAAGTTTGATTTGAACAGTTTTTAAAAAAAAAATAATTGAATTGTGATAGGTTTCAATTATGATATTGTTCAGTTTAAAAGGCACAATTCGAAAATCTTTTTATTCAAAAAATACCTTTTTAAAGATTTAAAATATTTAAAATAAGAAGCTTTTGAAATTGACAACTTTGGATAAAAACTTTTTTTGGTCGATCAACTGAGAATATAAATTATAATGATTTAAAAATTGAACTGCACATTAAAGATTAACAGGTGAATAATAATAAAATTTATTTTACAAGAAGATTCGGAATCAGGTCACAATTTAAGACTAAAACTTTATAAACTATTCTCAATTTTGAAATTATTATTGATTTATTTTCATTGATTAATTTATTAATTATTTTATTATTGTTAATCAATTATTATATTCAAATTTATTAAATTTTAGATATTGTTTTAGTCTCAAATTTGAGAATTCGAAATTTTCTAATTAGGAAAAAGATCAATTGCTTAATATTTGGAAATATTTTACTATTTTTTTAAAATCCCTAATTAGAAAACAAATATTAAAAACTAGTCAAACAAAAAAAAAAATTTCGAATGATACAATGTTAATTGTTCAGTTTGAGAATTTTTAATTTCTAAGTACAATTCCTGAATGTTTTCATGTAAGTAAATTAAATAATTAATTAATAAGTAAATACAAAATTTCAGTCAGTTGAAGAGATATTTTGAAATTCTGAAAAAATTCAAAATTAATGTAAAATTTGAAATTATTTCAAATAAATTAAACAAAGTGTCTACGAATACTGAAAAAATCTGACTATTCATACTGAAATTTCGGTGCAAGCAGTCCAAGATGGCCTAATTATAAAAAAACCGATTTTTGCTGATGAAAAAAAAACATTTTCTTAACATTCCTAGGAAAATTGAAAATTATTTTTTTATTTTCAAAAATTAATTTCAAGAGGATATTTAAAAATATTTCCAAAATTGTAAAAAAATGAATGTGGAATAATTTAAGCAAATATTTTGTATTTTGCAGGATTATTAAAAAATTTGTGAAAGATGTTAGAAAAAATCTAAAACAAAATTTAGATTTTGCAAGATTTCGAAATAAAATTTGGACGCTTTTTAAGAATTTCAAACTATTGGAAATGAGAATAGTTTAACTTTTAATTGAAGAAGTGTTCAGTTTATAAAAAAATGTAATCCCTCAATTTTTAACGTTTGTAGTTTAAAATTGCTTAAAATTATTTATAGCTCAGTTTTCATTACTTTAAATTAAATAATTTTTAGCTTTAGAGTTCGAACCGAGAAAAAACGGGGATTTTTTGCTTTGATTAAAACTGCCAGTCTGTAATTACTTGGATTACTTAAATTACCAAAATCGTATAATGCCCATTTCCAATATTTTACAGGAAAGCGGAAAAAGCTCGCTTTTTTTAATTTTAATATTTTTTGAAAAACTCAATATTATTTGTTCATTATAAGGTAATACGTCACTTATTCAAGTT